>MDKH01072216.1:0-40000 GCA_005239495.1 Nicotiana undulata
TGGTTTAACCTTGACTTGAGGGAATAGGAATCCCCACTTATTTGCTATGTGAATTGCATGTGTTTGGTGTATAGGTGAGGTGACAAGTATCTATGCACCACCAAATTGTCTGCTAAACATGATCCTTGTTTCGTTTCCAACTTAATTGATTCCTGTCTTGATTGTTCTATGCACATTATTGTTTCTATGGTTACTTGGCCTTATTATTTTTTTGTTGAAAATTGTTGTCGTTATTTTGGAAGAGTTTCGATAGTTTGTTTGGTTTCCTTGTGATACAGAAGGGTGGTGCAATTTGACATTGTTTTTACGAGATGTATATAATTATGTGCCTGTTGGTTTCATTTTTGTGATAGTAACGATGAGTTTATGAGGAGTACGGTTTTCTGTTTACAATTGTTGAAATAAAAGTGTTGTGAAAGGCTTGACCTGAATTGTGAAAGTTTTGATAGATAAATAAATTGATTGTGATAAGGAGGTTGTGATAAGGGAGCGAAATTTGATTGTGATAAAGGGGCGAAATTTGATTGTGATAAGGGTGGCCAATTGATTTTGATAAGGGTGGACATTTATGTTTTTATTGGATTTCAAAAATGTTTTGTTGGTTTTTGAAACTCAAGGATTTGAAACGTACAGATTTGAAAACTTACTTTTTTACTCTACTATTTTTCGTATTTCGTATTTATCTTTAAATGATTTTTGTGAAATGAATGGAATTATTCATAAAGTAACTCTGTCTTATTAACCTGATTCAAATGGAATAGCTAAAGGGAAAAATAGAACATTGAAAGATATGATAAACTCTATGTTAGTTAGTTCTAATGCTCCTGATAACTTGTGGGGTGAAGCTATTTTATTTGCATGTCACTTACAAAATAGAATACCACATAGAAGAAATGGCAAACCTCCGTATGAATAGTGGAAGGGTGTGATGACCCAAAGGGTCATCTTATTAATTAAGACTCCATTCCAGGCTCCTAAGCCTTCAAAAGACTAATTTTAATTTTTTCAATTTGCGTGCGCAATCCGTGCGTGAATTCGAAAAGCTTTTATGTGAAAATACGAGAAATAAAAATTTCTAGAGTTTAAATTTTTTTTTAGTTAACTTTGGTAAATATTTTGTGTAAATGGACCCGGATCTATGTTTAGATGATCCCGAGAGGTCCGCAATGAAATATGGGACTTGGGCGTATGCCCGAAATTGAATTTCAAGGTCCCTAGCCTTAGAAAAATAATTTTGAAGAAAATTGTTCTGCTGGTTAATTCAAGAAATAAATAAATTAAATAATATGTGAAATTTATGATATCGGGCACTTATTTTTGTTTCGTAGCCTCGAAACAAGTTCGTTATGTTATGTAAGTCATATTTGTGAAGTTTTATGAGAATCGGAGTTGATTTGATGTAACCCGGACATCCGGTTGAAAAGTTAGAAGAAGTAAGTGTTCTTGAGAAAATCATGAGCTTTGAGGTTAAATTCATAGATTTGATGCTATGTTGATGATTTGATCGTACGAGAAATTCCGTATGATATTTTTAGACTTGCGTGCATTTTTGTTTGAAGCTCCGAGGGCTTGGGTGAGTTTCAAATAGGATTAGGCTATGTTGTGCTTGTTTTTTATGCTTCATCGTCGTTTCTTCAGGCATGAAAATAAAACCACACTAAGAAAATGAACTCCAAATTTAGTTTTTATTGAACCATTAGATCCGTATCCTAATTACGGAGCGATAGGAAAAAAGAATCATCGAATTTGGACATCGTATGAAGAAGTTATGCCCATTTTAGTGTCGGAAAAATATTGTTGGTGCCGGATGTCGCAAATGCGACATCTGCAGCCTATTAAATGAGATTTTTGATTGGATTTTCACCCCATTCTTCAATTCTCTCAAACCCTAAACCTCCATATGCGATTTTTCAAAGACTCAAACTTCACCAAATCATTGGTAAGTGATGTTTAACTAATTCCTTTCATTTCTTAACTACTTTTAATAAGATTTCAACAAAAAATCTATAGTTTCCATAATAAAAATTAGGATTTTTGGGTAGAACTTAGAAATTTCTAAATTTGGGGAATTGGACCTCGAATTGACGTCGGGTTCCAATTCCAATTGCATATTCGTGCTCGGGGGAGATTGGGTAAACGGATTTTGGTCCGAACCTCGAGTTTAGACCAAGTGGGTCCGGGGTCGATTTTAGAATTTGAATAGGAAAAGATAGGAGAACCATTGTTTTTCAATAAAGTTGATTCCTTTAGGCTATGATTGATAACATTGAACTAATTGTGATTAGATTTGAGTGTATTAAAAGCAAATTCTAAAGGAAAGGCGGTGCTAGAACAATGAATTGCTTGTGAGATCGAGGTAAGTGCTTGGTTTAACCTTGACTTGAGAGAATAGGAATCCCCACTTATTTGCTATGTGAATTGCATGTGTGTGGTGTATAGGTGAGGTGACAAGTATCTATGCACCACCAAATTGTCTGCTAAACATGATCCTTGTTCCGTTTCCAACTTAATTGATTCCGGTCTTGATTGTTCTATGCACATTATTGTTTCTATGGTTACTTGGCCTTATTATTTTTTTGTTGAAAATTGTTGTCGTTATTTTGGAAGAGTTTCGATAGTTTGTTTGGTTTCCTTGTGATACAGAAGGGTGGTGCAATTTGACATTGTATTTACGAGATGTATATAATTATGTTCCTGTTGGTTTCATTTTTGTGATAGTAACGATGAGTTTATGAGGAGTACGGTTTTCTGTTTACAATTGTTGAAATAAAAGTGTTGTGAAAGGCTTGGCCTGAATTGTAAAAGTTTTTGATAAATAAATAAATTTATTGTGATAAGGGGGTTGTGATAAGGGGGCGAAATTTGATTGTGATAAGGGTGGACAATTGATTTCGATAAGGGTGGACATTTATATTTTTATTGGATTTCAAAAATGTTTTGTTGGTTTTTGAAACTCAAGGATTTGAAACGTACAGATTTGAAAACAAACTGTTTTACTCTATTATTTTTCGTATTTCGTATTTACTTCTATTTCAAAAGTCAAAACTTTGGAAGTGTTTGAAATGTATGTGAGATCTTGGTTATAGTTGAGGCCTGGAATAGGCGACTAAGTTATGGTATTTATTATTGTAGTTCATCCTTCTTGTTTGTGTGTAGAATTGTTTTCTTGCTTTATTATATGTACTATTACAGGTTAAGTTATAATTGCCCCGCCTTAGCCTCTTCACTACTTCGTCGAGGTTAGGCTCGACACTTACTCAGTACATGGGGTCGATTGTACTGATACTACACTCTGCACTCTTTTGTGCAGTACCAGGTACTGATCAGAGTTAGGAGATTTTAGTAGCTGATGTCATTGCTCGGAGACACGAGGTAGATCTGCTAGCGTCCGCAGATTACTGGAGTCTTCATTTGTTTTCGGACACTGTTTTATATTTTCTTCAAAACAGATAGACAATCTTTTCAGCCCATTATTTGTAGAATTCTTAGTAGTTCGTGAATTGTGACACCAAACCTTGGGATAGTCTTATGATTAGTTAATTGGTTAGAGGCCCGGTTTGGTTATTTACTTATTATTTTATTTGTGGAATTATGCAATGGCAGTAATAAAGCTTAGTTCAGTGTGAATCATTTTGTGATGGTTGAATGGATTTCAATGGAAATTAACTAAGTAAGTTCTAACATGGACTTGCCTAGCAAGTGTAGTGTTAGGCGCCATCACGATCCCCAGGGTTGGGAATTTGGGCCGTGGCAAGTTCGTATTAGAGATCTAGGTTGCTTAGGTATCACAATTCACGAACAAGCTTAATAGAGTCTGAATGATCGGTACGGAGACGTCTTTACTTATCTCTCAGAGGCTATCAAGTTAGGAACAAACTCCATTTTTATTCCCTTCTACTCTATCGTGCGGTTCTTGTTACCTCCAATACTGATAGAACTCTTCTATTTCCTCGTAAGTGGCGGGAATACGTGCTTTATTTCACGGATCGACAAATCAGATTCTCCCGCAACACTAGTCCTAAACCACAGATGATGCAAGAAAACCTCCACTCATGGCACGTGGAAACCCAAGTAGAAAACAAAACCCAAGGCCTAGTTGGGATAAGTGAATCTCAAAATGGAATCACATATAACCTAAGAAACTATTTTGTAAATATAAGAGCAAGAATTCATACGTGATATTGTCTGATAATAGTCCCTGCTTCAACCACTTATTTTCTTTCAAAACAAACCACAAATCAGTACGGAAGTAAATCATGTTGGCACCAAACAAGCCACAAAGTCAGCCTATGGGCACAACCTCAATTTAAACCTTCCATTCCTTATAAACTAACAAAATTATACCACACTACAAGATCAACTCTCTAAAAGAAAGTCACGAAGTTATCTATCATCAAGGAGAGGTAAAGAAAAGAGAAAAGATCAACTGGTTATCAAGGATACACCGCTCAAAATAAAACATACCCTGCATCAACATAACCATCCACACGAGAACCAGGCAGTGTTATAACATAAATGTAATAAATAACATGATAAACAGAACACCAATTCACCTAAAAGATAAAACACAAACTAAGTCGTCACAGGAACACAAGAACCAAATCCCAACACCAATCTACAAGAAAGTAAAGAAATAGTTACATCCCAAATCAAAGTTATTCAAAGAGGCCACCTCAACCTAAGATCTAACAAGTAAAATGAAAATGATAAACGGTGCCCCCGTGAATACTGCATCATGTACTCCCCTCGCTATCAGAATCTGTCACCCTCTCCTCTCTCTCCTCCTCGGACCAGTGAGTTGGAGCATCATCCTCTTCCTCCGGCTCAGTCGAGGGCAATGGCTCCTGAGGCCTCAACACCTTAAACAACTCCTTCACACCCTTCCACATGCGAATGAAGAACTTATCTCTCTTCTTCTCCCTCTTCTTCATCCGGACGTGTGCACCTGCCAGCTTGGCATGAGAAGTACTCATGCCACCTATATGTCGTGGCCAAATCAACGTACGCCTTCTCCAGCTGCTTCAGATGAGCTCCCTGTTTCTTCTGATCCTCAAGGTATTTCTTGAAGTCTTTCTGTGAAATATATGCAGAGGGCCCCTCAGATGTTTTCCCGGGTCCCTGTGGAAGTCGAGATACCAGCTCGCGAACCTGCCTCATCTCCTCAAAAAGCACAGCAAATGGGCCACTGGTGGAGGGAGAAGGCTAACTAACCTACTCAGCCTGAGGAGGCAATCCTCCTTTTCTCTTCTTGCTTTTTACAGCTCCACCCTCTCCTCTCTTCTTCAAGGGGTGGATAGGCTTACCCGGATCTACCCAGTTGTCCCTTGGATCCTCCTCCACCCCAGCCACCCGGCACAACTCAGTAATAAGAGATGGGAATAAAAGTGACGTACCACCCGGGCGAAGGTACTCCTTTAACTCACTGACGACGATTTCGCCAACGTTTAGTGGAGTGCCGTCAATGGTACAAGCTACTATCAGGGCTCTCAGTATAGGCACATTCCAGATGTTGGACGCTGGAGAGACACGGCTGCACACAATAGCTAGCCATATCTTGGCTTCGGCGGTGAACTCTTGGGAGGTGATTGATTTCTTATCCAATGCCCAAGGAACATCCACACCCGGGCATAGCTTGGAAGCCAACCAATTCCCTGGAATCTTATCCTTCTCTCGAAATGGATCCATGTCGTGGTTAGGGATGTGGTAGATGTTGTTCACAGCTTCTGCCCCGAAATGTACCATCTTTCCTCGAATCCTCATCTTCAGCTTTTTCATATTTATGACAGGGAGATTGGCATAGAACTCCCTCACCCACTGCTCATTTTCCCTGCAAGGCGGAGGAGAGGAACAAATCTAGCCCATAGCAACAAGCTTCCGGTAGAACTCAGGCAGACGTTTCTCAACCTTGTCCATCTCTATTCCACTCTCCGGGAGCAGCTTCTTTGTGATTAGCTCATTGTAATACCGTTCCTGACACCCTCGTGATAAGAATCTGTGTTGGTCGTAGTTGTCCGCAAGTTCCATGGGACTTCCGAGCAAGGATTCAGTGGAGTCAGAACTCATTCTCAATATGTGGGCCTGCAAAATAAATCATTGAAATGAAAACGGATTATAGCTATGAAATATGTTGCAAAATGAATCTCAGATATCAAAAGGTTGATTGGACAGTTGAAACCATACTTAGAAAAAATTTCAAAATTTGCAAATGCTCGCTCTCTTATGTCGCATGTGCGACATTTCCTTCGCATATGCGCAGTTCTCAGTTCCCCTTCAGAAGTCGCATTTGCGACCTTTTCTTCGCAAATGCAAAGTACCCTTGATCGCTTTTGCGAGTAGTCCTTCGCAATTGTGAAGTCCACTGAAACAGTCAGAGTTCGCAAATGCAAACTCCCCCTTCGCAGATACGAACCCGTCGTCCCCAACCCTAGAACAGTTCCCAATCTGAAAATTCCTTCCATGAAATCACTTCTAAAAAACCCCCACAATGCCCCAAATAGTCTCTAGACACTAAATCATGCAATAAACATCACATACAACCACAAAAATGCAAAGAAATTCCAAAATCTAAACCCAAAATGATACCCTTGTTTCTAAACATCAATGGCACTCAGATTTCTCTCAAATTCCTAACACATTTTTGGACTAACACTCTCAACCAAGCTCACCCAGAAAATGACAACATGAAATTTGAGTTTTCTAGTGTCTGTGCATGGAAAAACAAGAACACACTTCAAGCCCTAGATTTTGGGAAAATAATTAAAAAAGAAGAAGAAGAGGAAGAAGAAAATGCAAGGATTTAGCAAGTTTACCTTATTGTTTCACCTAGAAGTGAGGAATTGAGAGTTGGAAGGTTGGGAAGAACAAAATCGTCTTGTTCCTTGAGTCCCAAACTAAAATTTTCAGTTTTCTACAAATGAACCATCAAAACCCCTTTTAAGCCTCAGGTGTCGCAATTGCAACACCCAGTTCGCAAATGCGAACCCCTCCCTAGAACTGCCCAGTTCGCAAATGCGAACCAGAGTTTGCAAATGCGAACTCCATTTTAAAAAAAATATGTTCTTTAAAATAAGAATAAAATAATATTTATAATAAAATATTTTATTATAATAATAATAATAAGGATAATAACAATAATATAATTATAAGGAAATAATGATAGAATAATCTTTACACTAAACAATTCCAATGGTTAGAACGACTAATAATTTGAGAAATAATGGGTCGCTACCACCAAGCACCACATTTAACGACATGGCACGACATAAATTAATTTTATCAATTGTCTCGTCGCTTGAGAAATAGAAAATTGGCCACCTAATTTGGAATCAATCTTATAACCATGAACGGTGTGAATGATAGGTTGATGATCAAGTCGAACTCGAACTTCTTCACTATGCACTTCTCGGTTTCATGGGAGGAATGTTAATTGCCCTATTATTCCTTTCAAATTGTAAATGGTGTGACTTTTGTTCCTCCTCCTCGTAATGTCTTTTGACTCATATAGTTTTATTTCCATATCTCCACACAGGACCGATGTCGAGAAATGCTTAGAACGTGACAAGTTGGTACGACGTTGGAATTTTCCAATAACTTTAACAACCTCATTTGTCTCTGATTAGGATCCTTTTTGCTATAGCAAGTACTGAAGACTTCAAGGGTCTGTGAAAACCTCACCCGGCACACCATAGAGATACTGCCTCCAAATCTTTGATGCATGAACATTGGTTGTCAAACCTTCAAGATTCAATTCTTCCCAGAGTTTTGGTATCCTTTATTTTCCCCGGACTAGAATCAAGTTCAACCATATTTTTAATTTCACCGGCTGACTCTAAGTCCTCATTTTCTTGGTATCACAAATACTCGTGGAGTCGGTTGGCGGATGTTCGATTCTTGAATTCCTCAAAGCAAAAAGTTCACATTTTCCCTCGGAATGGACTCTTTATGATCTTCTTTCACATTTTCAAATGATGGATATAATGAGCCTCAATCAATGATTTCTAAGCTATTATTCAATATTTTTCCAATGGGTGAATAACATTCCCTCTTCATTATTGTTTTTCAAAAATAAAGAATTTTTTCTTCAATGTGGATGCAGTAGAGGGATCAGCCATTGAGACAACTACTTGGGAGTCCGAGACGAATAGGCGAAGTAGTTAGCTCCAAAAATATTTACCAAACCAAGTAATTTTTTGTGTCTGTTCGAGGACGAACGTTGGTTTAAGAGAAGGAGATTGTGATGACCCAAAGGGTCATCTTATTAATTAAGACTCCATTCCAGGATCCTAAGAATTCAGAAGACTAATTTTAATTTTCTCAATCTGCGTGCGCAGTCCAGACGTGAATCCGAAAAGCTTTTATGTGAAAATACGAGAAATAGAAATTTCTAGAGTTAAAATTTGGTTTTAGTTGACTTTGGTCAACATTTTGAGTAAACGGACCCGGATCTATGTTTCGATGACCCCGAAAATCCGCAGTAAAATATGGGACTTGGGCGTATGCCCGGAATTGAATTTCAAGGTCCCTAGCCTTAGAAAAATAATTTTTGAAGAAAATTATTCTGCTGGTTAATTCAAGAAATAAAAAAATGAAATAATTGTGAAATTTATGATATCGGGCACGTATTTTGGTTACGTAGCCCCGATACAAGTTCGTTATGTTATGTAAGTCATATCTGTGAAGTTTCATGAGAATCAGAGTTGATTTGATATAATCCGGACATCCGGTTGAAAAGTAAGAAAAAGTAAGTGTTCTTGAGAAAATCATGAGTTTTGAGGTTAAATTCATAGATTTGATGTTATGTTAATGATTTGATCGCACCAGAAAGTCTGTATGATATTTTTAGACTTGCGTGCATGTTTGGTTTGAAGCCCCGAGGGCTTGGGTGAGTTTCAGATAGGATTAGGCTATGTTGCGCGTGTTTTTTATGCTTCATCGTCGTTTCTTCAGGCATGAAATGACACCATACTAAGCAAATGAACTCCAAATTTAGTTTTTATTGAACCATTAGATCCGTACTGTAATTACGGAGCCACAGAAAAAAGAATCATCGAATTTGGACATCGTATGAAGAAGTTATGCCTATTTTAGTGTTGGAAAGAATACTGCTGGTGCTGGATGTCGCAAATGCGAACTCCGGGTCGAAAATGCGACATCCGCAGCCTATTAAATGAGATTTTGATGGGATTTTCACCCATTCTTCAATTCTCTCAAACCCTAAACCTCCATATGCGATTTTTCAATACCCAAACTTCTCCAAATCATTGGTAAGTGATCTTTAACTAATTCCTTTCATTTCTTAACAACTTTTAACAAGATTTCACCAAAAATCTAGAGTTTCCATGATAAAAATTGGGATTTTTGGGTAGAACATAGGAATTTCAAAATTTGGGGAACTGGACCTCGAATGGAGGTCGGATTCTAATACCAATTGCATATTTGGGCTCGGAGGAGATTGGGTAAACGGGTTTTGGTCCGAACCTCGAGTTTAGACCAAGTGGGTTCAGAGTCGATTTTTGAATTTGAATAGGAAAACATAGGAGAACCATTGTTTTTCAATAAAGTTGATTCCTTTAGGCTATGATTGATAACATTGAACCAATTGTGATTAGATTCGAGCAGATTAAAAGCAAATTCTAAAGGAAAGGTAGTGCTAGAACAGTGAATTGATTGTGAGATCGAGGTAAGTGCTTGGTTTAACCTTGACTTGGGGGAATAGGAACCCCCACTTATTTTCTATGTGAATTGCATGTGTGTGGTGTATAGGTGAGGTGACGAGTATCTATGCACCACCAAATTGTCTGCTAAACATGATCATTGTTCCGTTTCCAACTTAATTTATTTCGGTCTTGATTGTTCTATGCTCATTATTGTTTCTATGGTTACTTGGCCTTATTATTTTGTTGTTGAAAATTTATTTTGGAAGAGTATCTGTTACGACCCAAAATCCATTAAGGTCGTGATGGCGCCGGACACCACTATCGGGCAAGCCAACACAAAATCATTAAATCAAATTCCTATTTTAGTATTTTGAAATCGTTACTTTTCATTTCATTATAAAGTAATCAAATAAAATTTACTGAGTAACTAACAAGGTTGTAACGACCCGACCGGTCGTTTTGTGTATTGATACGCTCAAATTACACTTTAATATAGTGTAAAGCGGTCGAAGTCAAATATAATAACCCAACAAGGTTGGGGTCGAATCCCACAGGGAATAGGCGTGACAAGATTACTTTGATAGTGTGATTCTTAACTCAAATCATATCTCTCTTCCGTTAATGTAACTGGGATATGGGGGGTTGATTGTGTAATAATCTAATTATGATAGTAGCAAAGATGATTAATTAAAGTTGTAATTAATGTAATTAACTAAACCAAGGTTGTGTACCTTTTAATGAAGTGTAATGCTAATGGGTATTAATATGATATATTTCTAATGAAAGGTCCTTTAGATATGCACGTGATTTCTAAACCACTACCCAATATTTTCCAATAGTTGGATAGTAGTTCCTCTTTATAATTTTTCCAAATATATAAAAGAGTTGCAATGAAGAGTAATCACTTAATGACAAATAAAAACTACTTATTCCTAAACGATTCTATTAAACAAGGTTTAAAGCCTTGAGTCTTTGATATTTAATCTTACCAATTCTAACCCACTTTTCCAAGCTGAGAAAGAATTTATGGCACTTGTTAATGTTTGCAACTACTAACAATAAATGAAAATGAAGAGTAAATAAATATCAACCAACCATTATACATATATTCAATGTTAAATACTCAAATACATAACACCCATTTAGGGTCCACAACCTTAGTATTTAAGGCTAGCTACACATACTTAATGACAAAAAGATAATGGTATTAAATGTCATAAAAACTTACAAAACTCAAGAATCCTTGCTTTAATGCTTCCAAAAGTGAAGAATATTCAAAGGAGGGAATGTAGCTCTAAAACCAGACAAGAATGACCCACAAAACCCAAATAAATCTATTTATAGTGGGCCAAAAGTTAGGGTCAAAATCGGACAAAAATGCCCTTTCAGGGCAGCTCTGCGACCGTATTCCTGTCACAGAACAGGTATGCGGTTCGCATTCTTCATATGGCAATCGCATTCTTAAACCCTACTTTCCCGCTCCCAATCGCATTGTGTGTTCTGCGATCCGCATTCTTAATATGCGACCGCAGAATTGCTTCGCATTCTCGAACAAGGCTTCAGGTACTGGACTTTCTGCGGTCACGTACGCGGTTCACAGATGAATTATGCGATCGCATAGTCGATCGCATTTTTGCTCTTGAAGTTACCCAATCTTTTCTGTGGAGTTCTGAGATCTGCCTGGGCCATCTGCGGTCCGCATACCAGCTATGTGGTACCTCTTGTGCCATCTGTGATCGCATTCTGCTCTTTCTTCAAATTTTTAGCTTTTTTGTTCTCTTTTCCATATTCTTGAGTGTTTGAGCCTCATGCACTGCAAAACATCAAAATTCTATAAATATAAAAGGTAAATTCTCTTGAAACAAGCTATAATCTAAGCAATTTGATATTAAATGTGTCGTAATTCTCCGGCACATCAACACCCAAACTCTTGATTGTCCTCAAGCAACTAAAATGACTCTATCCTAACCTAGACTTTAACTACAAGACCGGAAGCAACTATGACCAAGGACAGTGTTAAGTGTCAGTACTACAAGCATGCATTTCATTTGTTTACCCTTTATGAACAGTCACTGCTATGTACAAGGAACTACTCAACTCGTGAACTTTGAGCCTCGAGCAATGTGACCAAATGTTACTCTCAGCTGAGTGCACTTGCACCCGACTTCAAGAACTCAAGTATTGCTAAACTTCACAGCACATGTGCCCTTACCAGAAATAAATAAGGTCCCAACTCACAATATTTACAATGACAACAACAAGGGACATATTTACAAGAACACTCACACTCACAAAGAATTTCAAGTGTTACAACACATCATACCATAGGCTTGCCCTTATTTTAATTCGTTGCTACTTTAAGAACATTCGGTTGGAAATCCCATAAGGACTTTATAGCTTGTAATGTAGGCTTAGGGAAGGGTTGGATAATCATTTGGGTACAAGTGACTACACCCTCCTTGAACACTACTCACATCTTTCTCTTTTCGAACCCTTTGCTTCCTTTCAAACTCCTTAGCCTCTTTGGTATTTAGTTACCAACGTATAACTACCTCACTAAATCTCTTCAAAGCTTCCATATTCATTTACATACATATCTAAAAAAAAATTATATTATTTCTTTTCATTTTGGAGCTTGAAGAATTTTCAATTGAATCTTTTGAGGTGTCTGTTCTACACTCAATATACAACCTTGCTGATCTCCACTTCTTTCACCAAACCCTTAACTTAGGCTTTTTGCCTCATTCTCAATATTCAAGGAGGGACGGGTTCAAAAGAGGGGATTACTGTTCAAAACGGGAAAGGCTTGTAATGAGGTGTCCAACAAAAAGGCTAAAGGCTCAAGTGGGCAACTAGTGATATTCATGCAAACTTTTGGTAACTTGAAAGGTTTACTGGGTTTCTCAATATCACAAAGAATGCCTAAGGTCATTTCTCCAACTCAATGTACTTATTATTAGCATCGAAAAACCAACTAGGCAAGTTCTAGATAACAGAAGTAAACACAAGAATTATTGATACATAAACTCACACACTCGGCACATGACTGTTTGGCCCAACATAGTTTTAGCTCAAGAGTCAAGGCTTGACAACTCGTAGATTTCCTTATTTACATGTATAATTCTAAGGACACATAGAGTCAAAAAGCGAGCCTCAAGTTCACAGAGTTGATATTTCTCATTTGTTTTTTTTATAAACTACGAACAAGAGATGAAATACACAAACGAAATATGCCTACTGGTTTATTGACAACTTGGAGATATCACAACACAGAAAACAGAAGTGAAAAACATATATACATAGAACAACAACACAAGTTCAATACATAACATAAAACAAAAAACAAAAGTACAATATCATCCAAGTTGTCACAAAAAGAGTTCATTTACCAAGTTACTACCTAGCCACGACCCCCAACGTAAAAGCATGCATTGCCGCCAATGCATAAGAAATATAAAAACAGATTTAGGGGCTCCCTGGGGTGCGCTAAGCGCTACGGGAGTCAGTGGTTAGCTGGGTGGCAAAAAGGTCCTCAACCGCCAAAGGGCTAGGGTCAGTTGAGGTCGCTGCAGGAGGGATGGCATCAACTGGTGGTGGAGGAGTTACAGAAGACTCCGCTGGAGGAATGACTGCTGCAATGGGCGGGGTGTCCTCATGCCCCACCTCTGACACTGGAGCCTGAGAGCTGTTGGCCCATCTGCTGACTGTTGAATAACTGATGTTGTGGCCGGGGCAGCTGTGTCCACCAAGGAGCGTTGTATAGAAATATGTATCTGCTCCTCCTATGTTGCCTCTGCAGCTGTGGTGATTGCAACCCCCTTTCCCTTCTCCTGAGGCCCCTGCTCATCATCTGACCAAGAAGACTCCCCTTCTGAATCCTCGCTCTCGGACACTGAAGAATGTCCGGAATCCTCTCCAGAGGATACATCAACTGGTGCAGGAGCTGTCTGGGCTGTCATAAGAGTGGAAAAATCAAGCCCTAACCCATGCTCGGAGGTGCCCTCTCCCTGCGCCCCTTCCTTGGGAAAAAAGAATGAGAAATCAAATTCCACGTGCTACAACTTGTGGAGCTCCGTCTTCAAATTGGACACATCAGTCCGGAGCTCGGGTAGGTCCCCAACCTCACCGCGCTCGACCTTCTCAATTCTGGCCTCAAGTCGCTTGAGGAGACCCTCGTATAACACATGCTGCTCCTGTAGAGAAGTCACTAAAGACTGAATGGGCGTGAGGGCCTTCCGGATCAATGTGGGAAGATCTCTCAAGAGCTTGTCTACCTTAGCATTGGTATGCTGAGCTAGGAGACCAAGCTGGGAGAGAACATGCAGTGGAATAGTTGATGGAGCACTGGTACAGGCAGTGGGTTGTGGAGTTGTGGTGGATGGCTTTGTTGTAGATGGTACTCTAGGAGTCTGAGAATCTGAGGGCTCTGCCTCAGTAGAAGTAGGCATCTGAGTCTCTGGAGGAGCAGCTACTACCTTGGGCCCCGCATCACTAATACGAGTGATGTTAATGTCTTTGTCAGCTTCCCTCTTCTTGTCACATGCAGGTAACAGAGGAACCTTAGCAGCTCGGCATAAGGCAGTGATTAAGCAGGGAAATGGGAATGAAGTTTGTTTCTGCCATGCCCGGATTCCAATTTCTTGGAAGATGATGTCACTCACATCAATGGTGATCCCCGACATAATACAAGCAATGAGAATAGCTTTCTCAATGCTTATCTGTGTCTCGTTCCTGGTGGGGATCAAACGGGAAGTGATGAAAGCGAGCCAATATCTCCCTTCTCTTGTGAGATCTTCCTTTTAGATTTTGTGTTTAGAATCAATACAGGTCGGGGTCCCTCTTGCAATCACAGAAGCAACCCAAACACGTTCACCATCTTTATTGGCTAATTTGGCATCGTACTCTGTCGTGCTTGGGCACGCGGTTGAAAAGTATTGAGCATGGATGGCTTCCCGGTGACACTCCACTTCTACTCCCTGTACCAAGATCTGCTCACTGGAAAAAAAAATTCCGTTTGTGGTGGGAATTCCTGGAGGCGTCCATATGAGGCATAGAATTCCCTCACCATAGTTTCGTTGTATTCTCCGAGTGGCTCAGTGAAGCACTCCCATTTTCTAGTTCTGATGTTTTCTAGAATATGGGGGTATCGTCCTTGAAGGCCATTTAGATTCAACCTCTTTTCAGGTAGGATCTTTCTCTTTTCAATTCCCACCCGATATAGCTCTCTAGATAGGGGAATAGGGAACAGGAGCTGGTAGTCGTCCCCCCTGCTTCCTCCGCATTTCAGCCGCCAAATCCACCTCCAGCTCAGTATCCCCCTCATCAGACTGGGAGGAACTTTTAACAATATCTTGTGGAGGTTCTTGGCGTGCACGTTTGGGTGGAGGTGCTTGCCCGCTTGAGGAGGCCCTCTTAGCAGCAGAAGATGTATTCTTGCGAGGCATTTCTGCACAGAGAAAATACGTGTGAGTGAGAGGGCGGACAAAGTAAAAGAAACTTACGAAAAGAAAAATAAAATAAAAGAAAATTTCCACTATGCGACGAGGTATGTGATCGCATAACCAAAATGCGAACCGCAGACACATCGCAGAAGTGTTCATAGCTTAAGGAAATTCAATAATGCGATGACGTATGCAGTCGTATATCCACTATGCGATTCGCATAGTCATCGCATAATTGTGTTAAAAATGTAAGAGTAATATGCGATCGCAGAACCCACCGCAGAGGTGAGTCTGCGATCGCAGACTAGTCGCAAAATAGAGGCCGACTTGGGAGGTATACTGTTCAAGATTGCGATGAAAATGCGATCCGCATTTCGACTATGCGATCGCAGATGCGTTGCATAGTTTGTCTTCCTCACCGGACCTAGGGCTCAATCTGCGACACAAATGCGGTCCGCATAGTCAAAATGCGGACCGCAGAACCCTTCAAATTCAATTTCTGAGCCCTAACCATGGCGGATTTTTGATTCCAAACTTCCCAAGCCTGATTTTCAGGTAACATCTACCCTTTCCCCCTCCCTTTTACGATTACACTCAGACCCAGATGGAAAAACACAAAGGAGAACACGAAAAGTTTGAACTTCAATTCACATACAGATAAAATAACTAAGGAACAATAGAACAAAAATGAACAAGGGATGGAGAAGATGGGAAGGATACATATTAGATGAGTAGTGAAGTGCACAAAGATGGAATGTGAATCCTTGAAGAAGATGCTACTTTAACTGTTACTCTTTTGTCTGGTGCCGGTTTGTTGTTTTTTTGTTTTTTTCTTTTGTTTATAATTTGTTTTGTTTTCATTTAAGTAAGAACGATGGTGGGTGAAGTACTTACCTGTATCTGCAGTGAGCGTGGGACCGCATAATGTGATATGCAACCGCATATCCGTTATGCGGTGGTCTATTCATTATCTTTCCGGAGTTCAAAGTGCGGTGCGATATGCGATCGCATACAACAAATGCGGTTCGCATAGTGCACCTTAGAATCGCAGAGTTGACATGAATTCTTCCTAAACAATCTGCCTACGTCTGCGACCACAATGCGGACCGCAGAGATGAAATGCGATCACAGACTGGCCAAACTTTCCTTGCTTGACCTTCTCCTGCAATTCTACCCTATTTCTGTGTTCCTTTGAACTACCTGCACTCACACACCCTTTAAATTGCCCTAAAGAATCACATTTATTGAAAAATCAAAAATTAAAAGACAAAAGTGTGTTACCACGCATGGGTTGCCTCTCATGAAGCGCTTGATTTAACGTCGCGGCACGACGAAGTTGGTATTCCCTTGGAATCATTCATCAGTGGGGCACGGACCATCCTTGAGAGCCAATTGCTCTACAACATGCCTCTCGCTATTTGTACCCAAGTAGTGTTTTATGTGTTGGCCATTGACTTTAAACGTACGAAGTCCGTCCTCAGTTGCTAGTTCCACAACACCAAATGGAGAGACATTCACCACTTTGAAAGGACCAGACCATTTGGATTTGAGTTTGCCCGGGAAGAGTTTGAGTCGGGAATTGAAGAGTAACACCAAGTCACCAGTGTGGAACTCTCGCTTCAAGATCTTCTTGTCATGGACGACCTTCATTCTCTCTTTATACATAGTTACGCTCTCATAAGAATGGAAATGGAATTCCTCCATTTCATTGAGTTGATTTAGCCTCAAATTTGCAGCTTCGTTCCAATCCAGGTTCAATTTATTGAGGGCCCACATGGCTTTGTGCTCAAGCTCCACGGGTAAATGACATGCTTTTCCGAATACTAGCCTGTAAGGAGAATTACCTATGGGAGTTTTGTATGTTGTTCGGTAGTCCCATAATGCACCATCCAGCTTCCTTGACCAGTCGGTCCGGTGTGCATTAACTGTTTTTGCTAGGATATTTTTAATCTCCCGGTTGTAGACTTCTACCTGGCCACTCGACTGGGGATGATAAGGCGTCGCCACCTTGTGCTTGACACCATACTTCTCCAATAGCCCATTGAAATCCTTGTTACAAAAGTGGGAACCACCGTCGCTGAGAATTGCTCTAGGAGTGCCGAACCGTGTGAAAATGTTCCTTTTCAAGAACGCGGTTACACTCCTAGCCTCATTGTTTGGCAAGGCAACGTCTTCAACCCATTTGGACACATAGTCCACAGCTACAAGAATGTACTTCATCCCACAAGAACTTACAAAGGGACCCATGAAGTTGATGCCCCACACATCAAAAATCTCAACCTCCAACACAAAGTTCATTGGCATTTCGTGTCTCTTGGAGATTGATCCTTGTCGTTGGCATTGGTCACAGGCTTTGACCATTTGATTAGCATCATGATAGAGAGATGGCCAATAGTATCCACATTCAAGCACTTTCGCTGTCGTCCGATTCCCTCCATGATGACCCCACCCACAAGTGAGTCATGACATGCCTTTATAATTGGCATCACTTCTTCTTCGGGGACACATCTTCTAATAATGTTGTTCGCACAGATGCGGAACACAAATGGTTCCTCCCAGTAGTATTGACGGCAGTCCCTCAAAAACGTTTTCTTCTAATATGCTTCCAATCCCTCTGGAACAAGCTCACTCACCAAATAATTTGCAATATCGGCATACCAAGGAGCTGATGAGGAAGATAATGCCAAAATATGCTCATCAGGGAAGGCATCATCAATATCTAGGTCATCTTTCAGGCGCCCGTTTTCTTCAATTCGAGAGAGGTGGTCCGCAACTTGATTTTCAGTGCCTTTCCGGTCTTTGACCTCAAAGTAAAATTCTTGCAATAAAAGGACCCACCGGATTAACCTTGGCTTGGCATCTTTCTTCGCCATAAAATAGCGAAGAGCAGTATGAACTGTATAGACTACCACCTTGGATCCCAAAAGATAATCCCGTAATTTCTCTAAAGCATATACAATAGCAAGGAGCTCTTGATCTGTCACTGTGTAGTTCATTTGGGAATCGTTGAGAGTTTTGCTTGCGTAATAGATGGGGTGGAGAACTTTGTTGTGCCTTTGACCTAAAACCGCTCCAATAGCTACACCACTGGTGTCACACATAAGCTCGAATGGGAGAGACCAATCCGGTGTGACAATAATGGGGGTCGTGGTGAGCTTTTCTTTAAGCTCCTCAAATGCTTTGAGGCATTCATCATAGAACACGAACTTGGCGTCTTTTTCAAGGAGTTTGCACATAGGAATTGCGATTTTTGAAAAGTCCTTGATAAAGCGCCGATAAAAGCCGGCATGACCAAGAAATCTTCGGATATCCTTTACCGAAGTTGGAGGAGGGAGTTTGGAGATGACATCAATCTTCTCCCGATCGACCTCAATGCCCCTTTTTGAAATTTTGTGCCCCAACACAATCCCTTCATCTACCATGAAGTGACATTTTTCCCAATTGATCACAAGATTGGATTCCTCACACCGTTTTAGCACTTGTCGGAGGTTGTCAAGACAATGCTCGAAAGAATCACCAACCACCGAGAAATCATCCATGAAAACTTCCAAGAAGTCCTCCACCATATCGGAGAATATGGACATAATACATCGTTGAAATGTGGCCGGAGCATTGCACAACCCAAAGGGCATCCGACTAAAAGCAAAGGTGTCGTACGGGCAAGTGAAGGTTGTTTTCTCTTGATCTTCCAAGGCTATATTTATTTGGTTGTAGCCGGAATATCCATCGAGGAAGCAATAGAAGGATCTTCCCGCTAGCCGATCAAGCATTTGATCAATAAAAGGCATAGGGAAATGATCCTTGCAAGTGGCATTGTTAAGCTTCCGGTAGTCCATGCATACTCTCCATCCGGTGACCGTCCGAGTAGGGATAAGTTCATTCTTTTCATTGTGAATCACCGTCATGCCTCCCTTCTTTGGAACACATTGGACCGGACTCACCCACAGACTATCCGCAATAGGGTAGACAACCCTGGCATCCAACCATTTAATTATCTCTTTTTTGACCACCTCTTGCATTGAAGGATTTAATCTTCTTTGATGCTCCACACTTGGTTTGATCCCTTCTTCCAATTGAATTTTGTGCTCGCATATTCCGGCGGGGATTCCTCGGATGTCCGCTATTGTCCATCAAAGCGCTTGTCAGTGCTCCCGTAAGACATTTAAGAATTCATCAACCTGCACATCATTCAACAAAGAATACACGATTACCGGTAAAGTATTATTAGAGCCAAGAAATTCGTACCTCAAGTGCGATGGAAGTGGTTTGAGCTCAAGGTGTAGTGGCTCCATGATTGAAGGCTTTGCGGGAGGTGTTGCTCGATTCTCTAAGTCAAGAGAAAGCTTCCTTGGTGCATATGTATAAGATCCACGCCCTTCCAATGCGTTGACTATCTCCACATACCCCTCAATGTTTTCATCATCAAAGTGCACCAAAATTGCTGCCAATGCCTCACCGAGGCCTTCTTCTTCCATTTTCATCTCAACAACATCTTCCACCTCATCAACAACATCAATTACCGATATTCCCTCATATGCGCTTGGCAATTTCAAACCCTTTCTTTCTTGGAATGTGACTTCTTCATCGTTCACTCGGAATTTGATTTCATGTTGTTCTGAGTCAATTAATGCTCTTCCCGTTGCAAGGAACGGTCTTCTTAGAATGATAGGAATCTCTTTGTCTACTGCACAATCCAAGACGACAAAATCGACCGGGAGAAGGAACTTCCCCACCTTCACTAGAACATCATCAACAATACCCACGGGTTTCTTAATTGATCGATCGGCCATTTGTAAACGCATGCTAGTTGGTCTTGGCAACCCCAATCCCGCTTGCTTGTAGATATCAAGGGGCATCAAATTTATACTAGCACCGTTGTCACAAAGTTCTCTCGCAAAATCTCTCAACCCAATGGTGCATGGGATAGTAAAAGCCCCCGGGTCTCCCTTTTTCTCCACGGTTGATGTAGCAATTATTGAGTTTACCCGATGAGTCAAATTTACCACCTAATTATTTGTTGTTCTATTCTTTGTCATCAATTCCTTCAAATACTTGGCGAACCCTGGCATCTCTTGGAAGGCCTCCAAGAATGGGATGTTCACTGACAATTATTTCAAGATGTCATAGAATTTTTAAAACTTTCCATCATCAACCCTTCGTACAAGCCTTTGAGGAAATGGAGGATTAGGTCGAGGAATTGATGGAGGAGCTTTTGGGGTCTCCTTCACCTTTTCCTTGGCCTCTCCATTCTTTGTTCTTTGGATTTCTACCTCTTTGGAGGCTTTTTCAATTTCCACTACAACCGGAAACTCACTCCGTGCATCCACTCCTTGATCAACATTTTCAACATCAATCACTTTCTTACTCTCATCTTGGAGCACCTTACCACTTCTCGTTGTGATGGCCATGCAATGAGATGTAGACCCATTTGGGCCGCTATTTGGGTTGACCACCGTGTCACTCGGAAGAGTGCCTTTTTGCTTGGGAATTTGCTCTCTTGATAGATCTCTCATTTGCAATTCAAGTTTTTGAATCTAAGCGGTGTGCGAACCCACCACCTTGGACATGTTCCTCATTGTTGCATCACTTTTCTCTTAATTTTGCAAAATTCGCTCTAGCATCCCCTCCATTTTGGATTCATTTGATGGCCCCTCCTTGTATTATGAAGAATTGGAATATTGACCTCGGGGTGGTACATAAGGATTTTGAACTTCTATATGAATAGTTATTGTTGTTGTTGTTCCAAGTTCCTTGACCACTTTGCTCATTGCGCCAATTTTGTTGGCCTTGCCTTTGCGGGTTTGGCCTCCAATTGCTTTGTTGGCGATAACCACCTTGAGAGTTATGGAAATAATTTGCTTCTTCAAAATCTTGATTCCCCATTGATTGTGTGTCTTCCACAATATTCACCTTTTTTGTTTGACTTTCCGTGAACATCTTTGTCAATACATCAATGTTCGTGGCAAGACCGGAAATCACTTGGTCTCTCTCGTTGTTATCCTTTATCATGTTTGAAAGAGAAGGAGTACCATAAGAAATCCCACCACTTTTATCTTCCGAATGCCAAGCTTGATTGTGCTTAGCCATCTTGTCTAGAATTTGGGTAATCCTAGCAAATGACTTGTCCATCAAGGACCCATCCGCGGAATTCTTGGCAATTGACTGGGAAAGTGGGTGTAAACCCATGTTAAACTTCTCCATCAAAATATGTTCTGGGAACCCATGATTTGGTGATCTCACAAGGTATAATTTGAACCGGACCCATGCCTCATGTAAGTGTTCCCCTGGCATTTTCTTGAAGAAAAAGATTTTATCTCTAAGCTCTGACTTCTTGCTATCCGGGAACCACTTTGCCAAAAAGGCTCGGACAAGCTCAGGCCATGTAGTGATGGTATGAGGAGGTAAGTTGTGAAGCCACTTTCTTGCCTCTCCCGCCAATGAATATTGAACACACGCAACCTCAAAGCATCATACGTCACATTGGTTTGTTTGTGCATGGCGCATACACCCAAGAAGTTCCTTAGGTGTTGCGTCGGGTCATCATTCGTTGAATTATGGAACAATCTTTCCGCCTTGAGCAATAGCATCATTCCATGATCCACTTTGAAAGTAGATGCACCAACTACCAGAGGGAGGATAGCGTTGGTGTCGTTAATATATTCATCGATGTCGGCGAACGGGTTCTCCTCTTAATCATACTCAACGTTGGGCATTTTCACCTAGTTCACCAAACAAAACGAGTAACGTGTGATGGAATAGAAATAGATAGAGAGTGAAGTACACACTAACTAGTAATTTCAAAACCGTATTACCCGGCAACAGCGCCAAAATTTGATACGCTCAAATTACACTTTAATATAGTGTAAAGCGGTCGAAGTCAAATATAATAACCCAACAAGGTTGGGGTCGAATTCCACAGGGAATAGGCGTGAAAAGATTACTTTGATAGTGTGATTCTTAACTCAAATCATATCTCTCTTCCGTTAATGTAACTGGGATATGAGGGGTTGATTGTGTAATAATCTAATAATGATAGTAACAAAGATGATTAATTAAAGTTGTAAGTAATGTAATTAACTAAACCAAGGTTGTATCCCCTTTAATGAAGTGTAATGCTAATGGGTATTAATATGATACATTTCTAATGAAAGGTCCTTTAGATATGCACGTGATTTCTAAATCACTACCCAATATTTTCCAATAGTTGGATAGTAGTTCATCTTTATAATTTTCCCAAATATATGAAAGAGTTACAATGAAGAGTAATCACTTAATTCCAAATAAAATCCACTTATTCCTAAACGATTCTATTAAACAAGGTTTAAAGCCTTGAGTCTTTGATATTTAATCTTACCAATTCTAATCCACTTTTCCAAGCTGAGAAAGAATTTATGGCATGTGTTAATGTTTGCAACCACTAACAATAAATGAAAATGAATAGTAAATAAATATACCCAACCATTATACATATATTCAATGTTAAATACCCAAATACATAACACTCATTTAGGGTCCACAACCTTAGTATTTAAGGCTAGCTACACATACTTAATGACAAAAAGATAATGGTATTAAATGTCATAAAAACTTACAAAACTCAAGAATCCTTGCTTTAATGCTTCCAAAAGTGAAGAATATTCAAAGGAGGGAATGTAGCTCTAAAACCAAACAAGAATGACCCACAAAACCCAAATAAATCTATTTATAGTAGGCCAAAAGTTGGGGTCAAAATCGGACAAAAATGCCCTTTCAGGGTAGCTCCACAACCGCATTCCTGTCGCAGAACAGGTATGCGGTTCGCATTCTTCACATGGCAATCGCATTCTTAAACCCTAGTTTCCCGCTCCCAATCGCATTGTGTGTTCTGCGGTCCGCATTCTTGATATGCGACCGCAGAATTGCTTCGCATTCTCGAACTGGGCTTTAGGTACTGGACGTTCTGCGGTCACGTATGCGGTTCGCAGATGAATTATGCGATCGCATAGTCGATCGCATTTTTTCTCTTAAAGTTACCCAATCTTTCTGTGGAGTTCTACAATCCGCCTGGGCCATCTGCAGTCTGCATACCAGCTATGTGGTACCTCTTGTTCCATCTACGATCGCATTCTGCTCTTTCTTCAATTTTTTAGTTTTTTTGTTCTCTTTTCCATATTCTTGAGTGTTTGAGCCTCATGCACTGCAAAACATCAAAATTCTAAAAATATAAAAGGTAAATGTTCTTGAAACAAGCTATAATCTAAGCAATTTGATATTAAATGTGTTGTAATTCTCCGACACATCATGTATTAGGACCCCGTTTTCCTAAATAAAACTTCCCATAGCGACTTCTCGTGATTTATGTCTTGCGGGGACGAGTGGTTTGGGATTTGGCAGTGTTTAGAGTGCTATAGGAACACTTGGTTCCTTAAGGTTGGTCTTTTTTTCCAAGTTTGACTTCGGTTAACATTTTTAGCAAACGACCTCGGAATTTAGTTCTGACAGTTTCAGTAGCTTCGTATGATGATTTCGGACTTGGGCGTATGTTCGGAACGGGTTTTCGATGACCCAGGAGTATTCCGACGCCCAATATGGAAATCAGGATTTCCTTAAGTTTGAAATTTCGCTTGGGACGTGATTTTATGTTACCGAGGTCTGAACGGAAATTCGAGACCGGGAATAGTTCCGTTATGTCATTCATGACGTGCCTGCAAAATTTGAAGTCATTCCGAGTAGTATAGGTCGGTCCGGCGCATCGTTATAGAAATCAAGAACTTGAAGTTCTTAAGTTTGATTCAATTTGGTTTTGGGGTCGAATTTTGAGTTTTTATTGTTGTTTTTCACGTTCCGTAAATTCGAGCGAGTATGTATCATGAATACAGACTTGCCGGTGCCTTTGGACGGGGTCCCGAGGGGCTCAGGTGAGTTTTGGACCCTCGGAAGCTAAATTTAAGAAACCAGAAATTTCTCTATCTGGTTTCCTTCTTCGCGATCGCGGAAAGGGGGGCCGCGTTCGCGAAGAAGGAGTGGGGCTGGGCGGCTGAATGCTCTATGCGTTCGCGAAGTCCCCTCTGCGATCACGATGGGTTGGGTCCCTAACTTTCGCGATCGCGTCCTTGTCTCCGCGTTCGCGATGGGTTGGATCCCTGACCATTGCGATCGCACCCATGTCTTCGCATTCGCATAGGTGTAGGACGGGACCAGGCTCGTTTACTCTTCATGATCGTAGGTTATCTACCGCGTTCGTGGAGGTCTAGCCAATTGGCCTTCGCGATCGCGGGCCCCTTCCTGCGTTCGCATAGAAGGGCTTCAGGGGCCTGGGCCATTGGCCTTCGCGATCGCGGGCCCCTTGTCGCGATCGCGATGAAAGGGCAGCTGGGCAGTGCACTTTCTTTAAAATACAGGATTTCACCCCCCTTCTTTCATTTTTCCACCACCATTAGAGACTTGGAAGCTTAAAGAAATATCCCACGGCCTAGCTACTAAAGAGGTAAGTTAATTACACTCTAATACTAGTTTCAAACATGAATTACTAATTAAATTCCCTACTAAATCATTGAAAATCAAGAATTTGGTAGTAAATTTAGGGTTCTTGAGGAAATTAGCGAATTGTCCGTTTAATGCTATGAATTCAAGTAGAAACTACATATTAATGATTCTTAGGCTATGGGTGACTGATTCCTTCGAGAAATTTCGGAATCCAGGCGTGCGGGCCCGGGGTTGAATTTTGGAAATTCTTCAAGAATGTTAAATTTTTGAATAAATAGGATAATTTCTCTACCTTGAGCTTGAATTGATATAATTATACCATATTTGGATAGTTGCGAGTCCTCGGGTCTAAAGATCAGAGTTTCAGGTGTATCCTTGGTCTGAGGGGTAGATTCGGCACGAGGTGAGTCTCCTTTCTAACCTTGTAAGAGGGAATTGTCCCCATAGGTGTTCTATATGCTGTGTGTAATCGTTTCGGGGGCTACGTGCGTACAAAATGACGAGAGTCCGTATGTAGCGACTATTATGCTATGTCGGGTAGCTTTAGGGCTCACAAGTATGTCTCTGCGTGCTTTATATGTATCTTTGGTTGTATTTTGAGTTGCAGATTACTTTTGAAATAGTATGAAAATGTGGAAAGTTGCAATTGAATTCCCAATCGATCAATCCTTGTTGCAAGTATAGCCCTACTAAGCTTATTGATAAATTATATATATATATATGTATACGTATAAGAGTCAGCACTCGAGTCGCAGGTATGATTTGCGATCGAGGGGAGATTTATAGTAATTCAGTATAAATGAGTCAGCACTCGAGTCGCAGGTATGATTCGCGATCGAGGGGAGCTTTATAGTAATTCAGTATAAATATGTCAGCACCTGAGTCGCAGGTATGATTCGCGAACGGGGAAAGCTTTACGTCCAATCAGTTATTTCCTTACGACTCCAGCCAGTTGTCTTACCCTGGTGTGCGCTTGGCTATTTGGTACTGTTTTCATTGATATTGACTTGACTGATATTTGGGGGAAAAGGAAAGTATCCATTGTTGTTATTCTCAGTAGTTACTTGGATTTCTATACTTGATGTGTATCTGCTGCTTACTGCCTCACATGTCTACTGCATTTCGTTATATCCTGTCTTATATTATTACTGTTGGACCTTAGTGAGTGTCAAGTCGACCTCTAGTCACTACTTCTTTGAGATTAGACGGGATACTCACTGGGTACATATTTACTTATGTACTCATGCTGCACTTTTGTACTTAACTATACAGGTTCTGAGGCAGGTGCGTCTGGTTACCAGACGGGAGCTGGATATTGACTGTAGCGAGCTTGACTTCACGGTGAGTTGCTTCTCTTGACGATCCTATGCAGCGCCATGGATTCTTATTTCAGACTGTGGAATTGTATATATATATTCTGTCTCTTGTATATTCAGCTAGATTGCCCGTGGCACTAGTTCCTGGCACACACGTAGTGGTTATTTTGAGATTTTGGGTTGTACATATATACATGCTCGTGTATTAGCTCACGCTTCTTCACGACTATTTTATCTACCACTGGTTTATTATCTTCGATATCATGTTTTAACCTGTTAAATTCAGTAATTTGGTGAACTAGTTAATCAAATAAAAAGGACACTTAGTGAAATTTTATGTTGGCTTGCCTAACCCCGTTGTTGGGCGCCATCACGACGTGAGTTAGGATTTTTGGTCGTGACAACATGGTATCAGAGCTCTAGGTTCACGTAAGTCTCACGAATCAGGGGCAGGCCCAGTAGAGTCTTGCGGATCGGTACAGAGACGTCTGTACTTATCCTCAAGAGGCTATAGGGTGTTAGGAAACCACTCTTTCTTCATATTCTAACGTGCAATCGATGGTGTACTCAAACTTGTTCTTCTATTCTCTCACAGATGGTGAGGACGCGTGCATCCGATGTTCCTGATCTGGGAGATGCCGCTACCCCTGCCGTTCGAGGTTGTGGTAGAGGCAGAGGTAGGGCACCTGCCCGAGGTAGGGGACGAGGGCATCCCAGAGCTATACCAGTCGCACCACCAGAGGAACCTATCATAGAGGAGCATGATGAGGTGCCTCTAGTAGCACCTGCCCTAGTGGACTTTATGATGGCGCCGGGCTTCAAGGAGGTCATGGGCCGTATGATGAGATTCATGGACACCATGTCCCAGGCTAGCCTATTTCCAGCAAATCCTGCCACTTCTCAGGCGGGATGGGGAGTCCAGACCCCTACCGCTCAGGCTGCAGGACAGGCAGCAACAGTATACCATACCCCGGGTACACCGCCTGTGGGTGGGATCCAGCCTGTAGCTGCAGCACCAGAGCCCAGGCCAGTTGTAGAGGGCGATCAGTAGAAGATGTTGGATAGATGGACTAGACTGCACCCTCCAGTCTTCGGGGGTGAGCGAGGTGAGGATGCCCATGAATTCATCGATAGGTGCAGGGACAGACTACACAACATGAGGATCTTGGAGTCTCATGGGGTCGACTTCACTACATTCTAGTTAGAGGGCAAAGCTCGCAAGTGGTGGCAGTCTTATATACTCAGCAGGACAAAAGGTTCTCCTCCGGTTACTTGGGAGCAGTTCACACAGATATTCTTGGACATATATATTCCACCCTCTGAGAGGGAAGAGCTGTGGGGTCAGTTTGAGCGGCTAGAGCAGGGGCAGATGTCGGTGACGGATTATGAGGCCAGGTTTTCAGAGCTATCTCTCCATGCACTCAGGATATTGCCTACAGATGCCGAGAGGGTGCGAGGGTTTGTAGCAGGATTGCATCCGGGTATTAGGTCCACCATGGCTCGAAAGGTGGAGATGGGTACTCCTTATCAACTCGTAGTGGAGATTGCTCACAGGATCGAGGGTTATTGGTCGAGGAGCAGGGAGCAGGGTCAGTAGGACAAAAGGGCCAGGTACTTAGGGGATTTCAGGGATGCTCCAGCTAGGAGCAAAGGTCAGTTCGGGGGTGGTCAGCCCAGCAAGACTTCATATTCAGCACCTTCACTACCTCCCCGAGGTGTTCCAGTGAGGCCTCTGTTCAGTGTCATGCCAGAGCACTCCTACCATTCTTCAGCCATCCAGAGTTCACCCAGTGGTTACTCCAGTCGCTAGAGATCCTCCGGTTCTTATTTCAGTGTTATCCCAGAGGGTTCACACCGCACTCCGGCCATTCGGGACTCTTCTTCTTCGGGACAACTGGATATGCCACACGTGAGATGCTATGAGTGTAGGGTCAGTTTGAGCGGCTAGAGCATGGGCAGATGTCGGTGACGGATTATGAGGCCAGGTTTTCAGAGCTATCTCTCCATGCACTCATGATATTTCCTACAGATGCCGAGAGGGTGCGAGGGTTTGTAGCAGGATTGCATCCGGGTATTAGGTCCACCATGGCTCGAAAGGTGGAGATGGGTACTCCTTATCAACTCGTAGTGGAGATTGCTCGCAGGATCGAGGGTTATTGGTCGAGGAGCAGGGAGCAGGGTCAGTATGACAAAAGGGCCAGGTACTTAGGGGATTTCAGGGATGCTCCAGCTAGGAGCAAAGGTCAGTTCGGGGGTGGTCAGCCCAGCAGGACTTCATATTCAGCACCTTCACTACCTCCCTGAGGTGTTCCAGTGAGGCCTCTGTTCAGTGTCATGCCAGAGAACTCCTACCATTCTTCAGCCATCCAGAGTTCACCCAGTGGTTACTCCAGTCGCTAGAGATCCTCCAGTTCTTATTTCAGTGCTATGCCAGAGGGTTCACACCGCACTCCGGCCATTCGGGACTCTTCTTCTTCGGGACAACTGGATATGCCACACGTGAGATGCTATGAGTGCGGGTATTTAGACCATGTGAGGAGGTATTGTCCCAAGTTTTGGGGCAAGACAGTGCAGCAGGGTTACTAACCAACGAGTTCAGCACCAGCAGTCCGGCCACCTAGGGGTGGAGGGAAGGTCGGCAGGGGTCGTCCTAGAGGGGGAGGCCAGTCAGGAGGGGGTTAGCCAGCTCCTGTTCACTCCAGGGGAGCTCAGTCTTTAGGTGCTACAGCCAGATTTTATGCCATTCCGACCAGAGCAGATGTAGTAGCCTCAGACGCCGTGATCACAAGTATTATCTCAGTATGTGGTAGAGAGGCTTCAGTACTATTTGATCCAGGGTCCACATATTCATATGTTTCAGTACTATTTGCTCATTTTCTGGATGTTCCTCGTGAGTCCTTGGGTTCTCCCATATATGTGTCCACTCTTGTGGGTTATTCCGTGGTGGTAGACCGGGTCTATCGGTCTTGTGTGATTACCTTTTGTGGGTTCGAGACCATAGTAGACCTTTTATTGCTCGACATGGTTGATTTCGAGGTTATTCTAGGCATGGATTGGCTATCTCCTCATCATGATGTGTTGGATTTCCATGCCAAGACAGTTACTTTAGCCATGCTTGAGTCGCCTAGGTTTGAGTGGAGGGGTTCTTCAATTAATGCATCCAGTGGGGTAATTTCTTTTGTGAAGGCTCGGCATATGGTCGATAATGAGTGTTTGGCTTACCTTGCTTATGTGCGGGACACCACTGCCAAATCCCCGACTATTGACTCAGTGCCAGTGGTTCGAGAGTTTGCATATGTTTTTCCTTCAGATCTACCAGGCATGCCTCCAGATTGAGACATCGATTTCTGTATTGATTTAGCTCCAGATACTCAGCCTATTTCCATTCCCATGTACCGAATGGCTCCTAAGGAGTTGAAGGAACAACTTGAGGAGTCATTGGCTAAGGGGTTCATCAGGCCGAGTGTATCTCCATGGGGTGCCCCAGTTTTATTTGTGAAGAAGAAGGATGGGTCTATGCGGATGTGTATTGATTACTGCCAGCTGAATAAGGTTACTATAAAGAACAAGTATCCTCTGTCGCGCATTGATGATTTGTTTGACCAGTTGCATGGTGCTCTTGTGTTTTCTAAGATTGATTTGAGATCGGGTTATCATTAGTTGAAGATTCGGGCTTCAGATGTTCCGAAGACTGCATTTCGTACCAAATATGGCCATTATGAGTTCCTTGTGATGTCCTTTGGTTTGACTAATGCCCCAACAACATTCATGGACTTGATGAATAGGGTATTCAGGCCGTAGATTGATTCCTTCATCATTGACGACATCTTGATTTACTCACAAAGCCTGGGTGAGCATGAGCAGCATTTGAGAGTTGTGCTCCAGACTTTGCAGGAACAGAAGTTGTATGCTAAGTTCTCCAAGTGTGAGTTCTGGTTAGAGTCTGTGGCATTTCTGGGGCATGTGGTATCCAGGGAAGGTATCAAGGTTGATCCACAGAAGATTGAGGTAGTTCAGAGTTGGCCTTGCCTACTTCAGCTACAGAGATCAGGAGTTTTCTGGGTCTAGCAGGCTATTATCGCCGATTTGTGGAGGGATTCTCTTCTCTTGCAGCTCCATTGACTAGATTGACTCAGAAGAGTGCCCCATTTCGATTGTCCGATGAGTGTGAGGCGAGCTTTCAGAAGCTCAAGTCAACATTGACCTCAGCACCAGTTCTGACATTGCCTTCCGGTTCTAGGATGTATACTGTGTATTGCGACGCTTCACGCGTTGGGTTGGGATGTGTGCTGATGCAGGATGGGAGAGTTATTGATTATTATTTGCGTCAGCTGAAGGTTCATGAGAAGAATTACCCTGTGCACGACTTAGAGTTGGCGGCGATTGTCCATGATTTGAAGATCTGGAGGCACTACTTGTATGGTGTGTCCTGTGAGGTTTATACGGACCACTGTAGTTTGCAGCACTTTTTCAAGCAGAGGGATCTTAATTTGAGGCAGCGCAAATGGCTTGAGTTGTTAAAGGACTATGATATCACCATTTTGTATCATCCGGGCAAGGCAAATGTGGTAGCGGATGCCTTGAGTAGGAAGGCAGAGAGTATGGGTAGCTTGGCCTACGTTGGAGCAGAGGAGAGACCTCTAGCCTTGGACATTCAGTCCTTAGCTAATCGCCTAGTGAGGTTAGATCTTTCGGAGCCTCGTTGAGTTCTAGCACATGTGGTGGCTCAGTCTTCTTTGTTGGGAGAGATTAAGGCTCGGCAGTTCGATGATCCGTGTTTGGATGATCTTAGGGAAACAGTGGTCCAGGGTAGGTCCAAGGAGGTTACTTTGGGCGAGGATGGTATTCTGAGACTCCAAGGCCATTTGTGTGTTCCTGATGTTGATGGCATGAGGGAGAGGATTCTAGCATAGGCGCACAGTTCTCGGTATTCTGTTCATCTAGGAGCGACAAAGATGTTTCGTGATTTGAAGCAGCATTACTGGTGGAAGCGGATGAAGAAAGACATTGTGCAGTATGTGGCTAGGTGTCTTAATTGCCAGCAGGTTAAGTACGAGCATCAGAGGCCTGCTTCAGCAGATGCCCATTCCTGAATGGAAATGGGAGAGCATCACTATGGGCATCGTGGTTGGGTTGCCTCGGACTTTGCGGAAGGTTGACGCGGTTTGGGTCATTGTGGATAGATTGACCAAATCGGCGCATTTCATTCCTGTGGCTATTACTTACACTTCTGAGAGGCTAGCCCATATCTACATTCGGGAAATAGTCAGGTTGCACGGGGTACCAGTGTCCATTATATCATACCGAGGTCCTCAGTTCACCTCGCACTTCTGGAGAGCATTGAACATCGATATGGGCACTCAAATAGATCTCAGCTCAGCATTTCACCCTCAGACTGATGGCCAGTCGGAGCGTACAGTTCAGATATTGGAGAACATGCTCAAGGCCTGTGTGATTGACTTTGGGGGTCAGTGGGACCAGTTCTTGCTTTTGGCGGAGTTTGCGTACAAAATAGTTATCAGTCCAGCATCGAGATGGCTCCATTTGTGGCTTTGTATGGTCAGCGATGTCGTTCTCATATCGGGTGGTTTGAGCTTGGCGAGGCTAAGTTATATGGCACGGATCTGGTGAGAGATGCTTTGGAGAGGGTGAAGATAATTCAGGAGAGGCTCCGCACAAATCAATCCAGATAGAAGAGTTACGAGGATCAAAGGGCGCATGATGTATCATTTATGGAGGGAGATAAGGTTCTGCTGAAGGTTTCGCCGATAAAGGGAATTATGAGATTCGGGAAGAAGGGCAAGTTGAGCCCTAGGTTTATAGGTCCTTTCGAGGTGTTGAGGCGAGTCGGGGAGGTTGCTTATGAGCTTGCTTTACCTCCTGCCTTATCAGGAGTTCATCCGGTCTTTCATGTGTCCATGCTCCGGAGGTATCACGCTGACTTCTCTCATGTGGTTGATTTCAGCACTATTCAGTTGGATGAGAAGTTGGGCTACGAGGAGGAGCCAGTTGCTATTATTGATAGGCAGGACTACTAGTTGAGGTCCAAGAGAGTTTCTGCCGTGAAGGTCTAGTGGAGGGTACAACTTGTTGAGGAGGTGACTTGGGAGATCGAAGATAACATGCGGAGCAGATATCCACATCTTTTCAGTGCTTCAGGTACGAATCTAGACCCATTCGAGGACGAGCGTTTGTTTAAGATGGGGAGAATGTAACGACCCGACCGGTCATTTTGTGTATTAGGACCCCATTCCCCTAAATAAAACTTCCCATAGCGGCTTCTCGTAATTTATGTCTTGCGGGGACGGGTGGTTCGGGATTTGGCAGTGTTTAGAGTGCTATAGGAACACTTGGTTCCTTAAGGTTGGCCTTTTTGGCCAAGTTTGACTTCAATCAACATTTTTAGCAAACGACTTCAGAATTTAGTTCCGACAGTTTCTGTAGCTTCGTATGATGATTTCGGACTTGGGCGTATGCTCGGAACGGGTTTTCGATGACCCGGGAGCATTTCAGCGCCCAATATGGAAATCAGGATTTCCTTAAGTTTGAAATTTGACTTGGGACGTGATTTTATGTTACCGAGGTCTGAACAGAATTCCGAGACTGGGAGTAGTTCCATTATGTCATTGATGACTTGCCTGCAAAATTTGAAGTCATTCCGAGTAGTATAGGTCGGTTCGGCGCATCTTTATAGAAATCAAGAACTTGAAGTTCTTGAGTTTGATTCTATTTGGTTTTGGGGTCGAATTTTGAGTTTTTATTGTTGTTCCTCACGTTCCAGAAATTTGAGTGAGTCCGTTCATTAATACAGATTTGCCAGTGCCTTTGGATGGGGTCTCGAGGGGCTCGGGTGAGTTTTGGACCCCCGAAAGCTAAATTCAAGAAACCAAAAATTTCTCTAGCAGGTTTCCTTCTTCGCGATCGTGGAAGGGGGGGCGCGTTCGCGAAGAAAGAGTGGGGCTGGGCTTCTAAATGCTCTATGCGTTCGCGAAGTCCCCTCCGCGATCGCGATGGGTTGGGTCCCTGACCTTCGCGATCGCGTCCTTGTCTCCGCGTTCGCGATGGGTTGGATCCGTGACCATCGCGATCGCACCCATGTCTTCGCGTTTGCATAGGTGTAGGACGGGACCATACCCATTTACTCTTCGTGATCGCAGGTTAACCACCATGTTTGCGGAGGTCTAACAAGTTGGCCTTCGCGATCGTGGGACCTTTCCCGCACTTGGATAGAAGGGCCTCAAGGGAGCCATTGGTCTTCCCGATCGCGATGAAGGGGCAGCTGGGCAATGCACTTTCTTTAAAATACGGGATTTAACCCCCTTCTTTCATTTTTCCACCACCATTAGAGACTTGGAAGCTTAAATAAAATATCCCACGACCTAGCTACTAAAGAGGTAAGTTAATTCCACTCTTATACTAGTTTCAAACATGAATTACTAGTTAAATTCCTTACTAAATCATTGAAAATCAAGAATTGGGTAGTAAATTTAGGGTTCTTGAGGAAATTAGCGAATTGTCCGTTTAATGCTATGAATTCAAGTAGAAACTACATATTAATGATCCTTAGGCTATGGGTGCGTGGTTCCTTCGAGAATTTTCAGAATTCGGGCGTACGGACCCCGGGTTGAATTTTGGGAATTCTTCAAGAATGTTAAATTTTTGAATAAATAGGATAATTTCTCTACCTTGAGCTTGAATTGATATAATTATACCATATTTGGCTAGTTGCGAGTCCTCGGGTGTAGAGATCGGAGTTTCGGGCGTATCCTTGGTCCGAGGGGTAGATTCGGCACGAGGGGAGTCTCATTTCTAACCTTGTAAGAGGGAATTGTCCCCATAGGTGTTCTATATGTTGTGTGTAATTGTTTCGGGGACTACGTGCGTACAAAGTGATGAGAGCCCGTACGTAGCGACTATTATGCTATGTCGGGTAGCTTTAGGGCTCACAAGTATGTCTCTACATGCTTTATATGTATCTTTGGTTGTATTTTGAGTTGCAGATTACTTTTGAAATAGTATGAAAATGTGGAAAGTTGCAATTGAATTCCCAATCGATCAATCCTTGTTGCAAGTATAGCCCTACTGAGCTTATTGATAAATTATATATATATATATGTATACGTATAAGAGTCAGCACTCGAGTCGCAGGTATGATTCGCGATCGAGGGGAGCTTTATAGTAATTCAGTATAAATGAGTCAGCACTCGAGTCGCAGGTATGATTCGCGATCCAGGGGATATTTATAGTAATTCAGTATAAATATGTCAGCACCCGAGTCGCAGGTATGATTCGCGAACGGGGGAAGCTTTACGTCCAATCAGTTATTTCCTTACGACTCCGGCTGGTTGTCTTACCCCGGTGTGCGCTTGGCTATTTGGTACTGTTTTCATTGATATTGACTTGACCGATATTTGGGGGGAAAGGAAAGTGTACATTGTTGTTATTCTCAGTAGTTACCTGGATTTCTGTACTTGATGTGTATCTGCTGCTTACTTCCTCACATGTCTACTGCATTTTGTTATATCATGTCTTATATTATTACTGTTGGACCTTAGTGAGTGTCAAGCCCACCTCTCGTCACTACTTCTTCGAGATTAGACGGGATACTCACTGGGTACATATTTACTTACGCACTCATGCTGCACTTCTGTACTTAACTGTACAAGTTCTAAGGCATGTGCATCTGGTTATCAGACCGGAGCTGGATATTGACTATAGCGGGCCTGACTTCACGGTGAGTAGCTTCTGCTGACGATCCTCTGCAACGCCATGGAGTCTTCTTTTGCTTATCTTCCCGTCTACTTATTTCAGAATGTGGGATTGTGTGTGTGTGTGTATATATATATATATATATATATATATATATATATATTGTCTCTAGTATATTCAGCTAGATTGCCCGTGACACTAGTTCCTGGCACACACATAGTGGTTATTTTGAGATTTTGGGTTGTACATATATACATGCTCGTATATCAGCTCACGCTTCTTCATGGCTATTTTATCTACCACTGGGTTATTATCTCCTATATCATGTTTTAACTTGTTAAATTCAGTAATTTGGTGAACTAGTTAATCAAATAAAAAGGAACACTTAGTGAAATTTTATGTTGGCTTGCCTAACCCCGTTGTTGGGCGCCATCACGACCTGAGTTAGGATTTTGGGTCGTGACAAAGGTTTTAACACTTCAATTAATAAGTACATCCCAAAATCATCACAGAACCCGATGTCACAAGTGCATTAGCAATTTCTTGCTTATCTGAGCTCGTGACATCCTTGTCCACACCGAACTGCAACCTTGATCCTTACTTTCAAATTTCGTACCGCTCACTGCACCTAACATGCCAATATGCGATAGCACAAGAATTTCATCATACCTCCCGGACCATTCTTAGGGTGAACATTTTATTATATAGAAACCTTTTACTTAACCCACTTCACGAAAACCATAATAACACACGAGTGAATTCTCAAAATCACAAAACATGCAAATCCTCATGTAATAATATATACCACCATAATCCTTCCGGGATCCGCCTACACATAACAGGCCATAATACTTGAATACTTCCAAATAAAATCAATTACGGCGGCCATCAGGCACCCGCACGCACTATCACCAATCACATGCATAACAAATCATGCTGAAGATTTGTTCACATCCACTAATATACCAATTCCACCATGGCTAGTTACTTATCCTTAATTTGACTTAGAAATAATGACAACTCCAGTCAACACATAACAACTCAACTCACACTCATCCTGAGTGACCCCATTCCACGAGACTACTTTGTCTCCAAACCCATGAACCGTTGCATGCTCTCCTTGCACGCACATTCACATCTTCGACTGGCATACCCATTCCGATAACCCTTTTATGAGCTCGAAGTCATTTCCCCCCTTCTATGAACCCAAATGCTACTCTGCACGCTGAAGATAACATAGAACACTCCAAGTCCCTTTTGAATTACTACCACTCCAAGATAACATAGCGCACTCCAACTATTTCCTCTTTCTAATAATTCCGATGCGAAAGCTCGATTCTTAACAATATTGTGGGCTTAAAGTCCATTGACACCACATTCTTAACCTTCGAATTCATTAGGACCATTGTTGAGAACCACCCACTCTGGCTTGGTCCCGAATGTAATCAACTCCAAGGCTCTGCTGGCCCATGAACACCCATCTCAATGAAGCACCCGACTGAATCACTTCCCTTGTAAATCACCTCTGTACGAAGCGTAAATCCTGAATCTTCCCAAAGACCGAACATGAGTCAATAAGGCCAACTATAGCACACCTTTATTTATTCCTTTGCTCAACTTACCACTTATGTTCTTTTCCCTTAGCTGTATTAACTTGCAAATACACCAATAACCCGAAACCTCACAAGTAGATAACCATGCAACGCAATTGTAGGCGGTGGGACCTCCCCGCTTAGCTTAGAGCCACATATTGCATAACTCTGGAACTTACCAAGATCCTTTCTTCATGTCAAGCATCTTCTTTCTGTTGCGTCTAATTTGTCGTCATATAATAGCCTATATTTCAAATTAAGCCCGTGGATCCAGTCACCGTGCACTAAATTTCCCAAATCACTCTAAACTTCTCTCAAGGCGGGTAGTCATCCTACAACATAATTCATATGCTACTCCGCCTCTCTCCCACTTTGGTCAAACTCGTCCTCTAAGCAACTACTCGTCTCCTACTTCTCACACTTGGCATTCTAGAAACTTAATCACCGCAAGACACATCCCATATGTCCTTCCTCATCCTTTGTTGCCCAGTTGTTGCCTTCAGTGAATGCCTACCTCTGTATCACTTGAACCAACAGATCGCTACCATTTTAAACATTTTCTAAGTACATCTTTCTCGAGTCGCCAACATTAGAAACACCGATCCAATCCTGAACCACTGCACACCATGATTTTTGAAAGTCGTTCCCCGACACTATCTCACCACATCCTTCCCCAAGGCGAATTGCAAAAGGTCATAACACCGGAAAACTTAACATATTCAATCATGGACAACGACGCCACATCGTAGATGAAATTCCACCACACTTGAAAACACCAAGTATCATTACTCTTTGAACCTAAATTTGAATATTCATAGTTGAATTGCCTTTCCTCCGCCGGAACTAAAATACTGAAATCTCGGAATCACGCTCTGAGAAGACCTCCTTTCAAGTCATTCATTTCCTCGACATATGGGCAATCATCCTACCATCATATTAACACCGTGCGATGACCATTCATGAGTATCATAACAATCTGCGCATATCCTCACAGCTCTAAAAAGTGCAGCTATCGAGCTTAAATGACAAAATATCCTTCCGCAAGGCGACGACAATAGCCCCAACCAACTATGCAGGGAGGAAAATCCCGCACCATATCTGAAGTACCATTACAACTCCTCAACTCCCAATTTATGACCAGAGCTTCACGTCGCATAAGATTGAATGGAAAGAAAATTGAGGGATAATCCTCAAAGGAATCAAACCGTACGATGAGGAATCAAGAAGGGAAGTGCTCCTAACAACCTTGTAGCCTCTCGAAGATAAGTACAGACGTCTCCGTACCGATCCGCACGACTCTACTAGACTTGATTATGACTCGTGAGACCTAAGGGAACCTAGTGCTATGATACCATGTTGTCACGACCCAAAATCTATTAAGGTCGTGATGGCGCCGGACACCACTGTCGGGCAAGCCAACACAAAATCGTTAAATCAAATTCCTATTTTATTATTTTGAAATTGTTACTTTTCATTTCATTATAAAGTAATCAAATAAAATTTACTGAGTAACTAACAAGGTTTTAACACTTCAATTAACAAATACATCCCAAAATCATCCCAGAACCCGGTGTCACAAGTGCATGAGCAATTTCTAAGAAAAATCAATGAAATACAATAACCGTCCAGAATACAAATTGGACAGAACAGAAAAAATACACTACTCTGAAAGAGACTCTGCAGGCTGCGGGTCGTCTTGAGAGAAGCATCTCTCCTAAGTCTCCAGGTCAGCCATATCACTGCGTCAAGCGGGGCCACTAGATATATATATACATGTGCAACAAATCCACAGCAAGTGTAGTATGAGTACGAAAATAACGTGTATCCAATAAGTATTCCGCCTAACCTTGAAGAGGTAGTGACGAGAGGTAGAATTTGACACTTACTAGAGGTCAATTTAATTTTAAAAAAATCAAGGAGGCACTAAGCATGGATATCATAGGTAATTAATAAATAATGATATGAAACAACAACTTCTTCCACATTTATAAATTTTAAATCTTCGTCATTTTCAGTTGACAACTTATAATTCAAGGCCAGTAAACAGTTAAAAATCACATAAAGTACTCAGCAAATATCATGTGCAAGTAATGTCGAGGGTTGAACGGCTCAAACCAACGATAAATGTAAATTATGCACTGCCGAAGGGTCGAACAACTCGAACCATAGATGCATCTATTACCCCGCTCGCGAATCTATCATGCAACCCGGTCATATATAAATAATAGAGTTACCCCGCTCGCGAATCATACTTGTGACTCGGGTACTCGTAGATACACACATTCAAACAGTAAATTAGCATTTTATCAAGAAACCATTACCCAAGAAAGTGATAAAATTCTCTTTTAATGGTCACGAAGATAGTATTTAAATCTTTTCTGGAAATTTCACTTGCCAAGTTCAATAAGGTTTAATCATTTTTTTAATTTCATCAATAAGGTTACAAGTACGACAAATAGAGCATGCTTTTGGGGTCCTAAACTACCAGGACATAGGCACAATAGTAGCTACGCATGGACTCTCGCCACCTCGTGCGTACGTAGCCCCCACAAATAGCAGCACATATTTAATTATTTCACCTATGGGGAATATTCCGCCTCACAAGGTTAGAAAGGAGACTAACCTCGCTCCGGAGTTCCATAGTCGGCTCCCAAGCCTTTCAAACAACTCGACCGATGGCCAACGATCCAAAACTCGCTTTCGCTTTATTAACATTCACAAGCTTTTAATCCTCCTCCGACATCGTAACATTGAGTAAAATGCTCATACGCCACCAACAAATTGATATCTACAATTACAATCTCAATTACAATCAAAATATGACTAAAAACTATTTATCAATATCCATTTATTGCTCACAATTTAGCTACAGCCTCTGGCACAAATCGTCTAATAGGTTCACTTACTAGCACATTCAACTCCACTCTTATCATTTAATACCCATATGAAGTCATCAATGATACTACATTAATTCTCCAACACCGCCAAGTTACTATTCATCGTCTTTCTTAACCAACATTTTCAAATTATTAAATTTGGTGATTACTTAATTGAACACTTACAATTAAGCTAGAAAATGATTCCATAGGTTCATTGCATCCTTTAATTTCATTTCTAAAAATACTATTTATCTCTTCTTCATCTTCTCAAGAACATTATTCATGCCATGAACTAGGGTTTATGAAATCAATTATCCAACCATAACATCTTGAAATAAATATTAGAATTACTCTCACCGACTCATAAGAAATGGGCTTGAAGCATTAGTATTACCTTCCTGAAGTTTTTCCTTAAAAATCCAATGTTTGGAAAATTTGGTGTTCTTGAACAACTTGAAGGATTTCTAGGGATTTCAAAGATTGAATGATGTTAATTCTAGTGTTAATAGGATGTTATTAACTTAAAATATCCAATAAAACTCACATTGTATTGTTAAGTAGTCCCTAAGGTCGAATCCACCATGAAAGAACCAATTCCTAGCTCAAGCAAATACTGCAAAATAACTGTTGCCCGTAACTGCCTTATATAGGCACAGGTGCTTCATCGAGTTGTACCTTGCGCTGTGCAGGTTGTACATGCTATTACAAGTTTTCCCCTGCTGCACGCCTCCTATTAAAACGCTCATAACTCCTTGTAAAAATATCCAAATGACAAACGGTTTGTATATTTAGAAACTAGATTTGAAGATATTTCATTTGATAGGTTGTACACCATATAACACTTTATATATTCCGAAATATGAACTTCCAAAGTCGGCTCCACGCATTAGAAAATTCTGTCAAAACTATTTCACCAGCCATCTTCAATCGATCATAACTTTC
>MDKH01072216.1:45000-102549 GCA_005239495.1 Nicotiana undulata
ACCTTAGAGCTTTGTTGCGCTTTTCGCCTTTGATAACACCGGTGTTGTAACCTGCAAGCTGCTGAAAGATTTTCCTCAGATAAAGCATATTCCTTTGGAATGGAGAGTCTGATATCATATTAGTTGATGTATACTTGAATTCTCTTAGTTCTTTTTGATTCTGTATTCTATTTTGAGGATTGTAAGTTATTTCCTTTTTGTTTTTCCTTAGGCATATGAGATGCGTGATGCTGGTGCTGTTATCCACAGTCATGGAATGGAATCCTGCCTTGTAACAATGCTTAATCCACTAGCAAAAGAATTTCGGGTAAATATTGCTACAAACTTTTGTAAAGTTACCGCCATCTTGGTGTGCGTAAAGAACAAAAAAGCGGAACTTGGTAATGCTGAGTTCCAAACATTCAACGTAGTCCGTTTAATGCTGACTATAGATTTATTCCCCATTGACGATAGATATTTTGGAATTTATTTGAGAATCAATTTTTCTTCTGATAAAGATACTTGTTCTTTTCCTAAAGTATGAAGTCTAATCCTAACGCTTCTCCCCTTTGCCCATAACTGTATATAGGCTAGTTATTTCATATAGCAGAGCCAACTAGTTTTGGATTGAGGCATAATTGATTGATCTCTTAAGAGAATATGCATTTGAAACTTTCTTTTTTACCAATGTAATAAGTTACTACTGTCTCTATCTGCTCTACCAAATTCCCCTAGCCAATTGATAAAACTTTAAATGACATCTAATTCCGCATTGTAAAATACTGAAACCTATTGTTCTTTTTCATCTCATCCACTATTCATTGTTGCTTTGATTGACAGATCACTCATATGGAAATGATAAAAGGAATTCAAGGGCATGGGTACTATGACGAACTTGTGGTTCCTATCATAGAGAACACTGCATATGAGAGAGAACTCACAGAATCTCTTACCGAAGCTGTATGCATCTCCCTCTTCTAAAAGTCACACCCTTCCTTTGCATGATCTCATGTCTACCACGTTCTTTTCGTTTGTGTATCTGCACTTATTTTGTTTTTTGTTCTTCTCTGCTTTAAGTCATTAGTTTTAGATGGTTTAACTGGAACTTCTATAATCAAATTATTGTTAAGTAAGTCAATGTTATTCCTGTTTTTTCTTGGCTGTGACCACCAAACAGGGTGACAGTTTTTCACTTGCAAATTAACAAAAATACATTGCTGTCTATGTTGCGCGGACTCTACAAAATACTGCCGCACCCGTGTCGGATTCTCCAAAAATACACTGCTTTTGGATAATCCGACACGCACCCGTCCATATTTCGGAGAGTCCGAGCAATATAGATTGCTGTTGCTCAATCATTCAGCTGCTAAATTTGTTTGTTATTACTGTCTGCAATTCTGCTTCACTGCTGAATTTGTTCAGCAGTTAAAACAATACATGGAAGAAAGTAGACTGGTTTGTTTTATTCTTTTTAGTGAAATTTTGCTTAAAGCATTGATTGCACTAGATACCCTATCCTTGAAGAAGGGAAAATCATGGAATGGTTCGTCGCATTCATAGAGCAGTTCTAATAATACATGAATGGACTAGGTCCTTTGTTGTCATTTTGGCCTCAGTCTCACAAAATGGATAGCCATTAAGGGAAGCGGCTGGCAGATATTTATTTTTAACAAGTGATGTCGAGTTAAATAGAATTGACTGCACAATGTACCCTATCCATAAAAGACAGGATGAAGTCATGAACTACTACTTCTTCCATTCATCTTTGGAAACTAACGGTTGATAAGCAGATTGGGAACACTTCCTGCATGATGATGCTTTTATATTTCCACTTTACTGTAGTCTTTTATCTGCTCTGGCAAATTACTTTTTCCTTTTGTGATTACATGCTATTATGTCTCTCTAGCTGGTAAACGAAGTGTAAAGCTATCTTGTTACGGTAAGCAAATATAAACTAAACCAATCACATGTGTAAAGAGATGCTTACCTCGCACAGAGAGCTCATGCCTACTGGCTCTGCCCTTGAGTTGCTACCCACCACTTTGGGTCAGTAGGAGCAACCCTGAGCTAGTTTCAAATTCCTGGTTTCCAATGGAAATTCTAGATGGGTTTTACTGGCTTCAGTGTCATGTCTGTCCTTAACTAATCATTTCTGCCTTTAACATTGACCTGGCATTGTGCTTTGCTATCGTAGCCATACCGGTTAATAACTAACCAACAAGAAATGGTTCTAGTAACAATTTGTTGAGAATTGAAGTGGATCTTTTGTAGTAAGAAGGATTAGTCTGAGCCCGTGTTAATCCTACTTTTGAAGTTCTTACATAGCTCAAGTCTCAAGATGTATGCTACAGCTCCCTTAATTACCACGAAGGAGTCTGCTATAGCAGTTTGGATTTTAGAAGTCAAAATTTACTCTATATCACATACAGAATAAACTATGCACATGTGAAGCTAGGTACCAAGAAACATAAAAAAACTGCTTCCAGGTCCATTGAAGAAACTAGAGGAGTGATGCAAGTCAACCTCCCCCCTCTCTCGTGGATGAGTGGGGGGTTATGCAGGAGAAATTCTATATCAGCTCTAATATAGAAGATCAATATAAATTTAGTTGTATAAATGGTTTTCCTCAAAAGATAAAAGCTAGAGTATAAGGAGGACATTCCACCCAAAATTATTTGTCACGAAAGTCGAAACACAATGTTCTATAATTACTCACTCTTTCGAGTAACCAAATTTGAGTAGCCCATGGGTTTACAGTAAACTTGATAGGTTATATTTTATGCAGGGAGTAGGGTATAGTAGTCTTGCCAATAGGTTGGCAGTTAGCATAAAAATAGTCAAACTATGATGTATCCTCCGAATGACAATAGAGGATTCGTATAGCCGGCCCAACTAGTTTAGAATTGATGCATAATTTGTTACAATATTGTTTATATTAGCTTAATTGTTGGAAGGGAATAGGGAATTTTTTACCATTTAAGGATAGAGGTCCAAATTTTGCAACGGAAGAGAGGAGAAATAAGTCATTTATGAAATATGAGGATAGAGGGAATGTTCTTAAAGAGTCATCTGCATATTATGAAGCAGGGTTATCAAAGGCGCGCTTAAGCCCTGAAGCGAGGCTCAAAACATGTTGAGCGCTTCGCCTCGCGTAGCGGGCGCTTCAGTGTTGTTATCAAGGTCTAAGGCATACTTTTCCTTGCCAACAAGCATAGTCCTGAAGAGGCGACACTAAACAATTGATATTTCACTTTATTATAAATTTCTTCAATTGCTTTGTCCATATATTTGGTATTCATGCTTATAGATATTAGTCTTGGACTACACATGCATATTTGTAGTTTTTCTCCATTTGCGCCTTTTTTCATTAAAGCTCACGCTTTATTTGCGCTTTGCGCTTAAAGCCCCAACAAACCTTAGAGCTTTTTTGCACTTTTCGCCTTTGATAACGTTGTTATGAAGATTAACTGTATATCAAGGTTAGGTATCCAATAATATCCATAGCTGTCTCCTAAATTAGTACACTTCTTATTATGCTGCCCCAAGGTTTAGGATCATTTTTAATGCTAGTATTTACACGGGGCTTGATAATCTGCCTAAACATGGTTTTTATTTGATTCATGCATATTTGGAGACATCTGTTTTTGATTTGAGTAGCATGTAAATTTTTTCCGTTATTTTCTCGTGAGAAAAATATAGTAGATGCCTGATGCCATTACTCACCTTTGAAAGAGACTTAACTGAAGAAGTGAAGATTTTCAGTCTTTTTCTAGTGATGGTCCTATCTGTTGAGTGACACAGTATTAAAAAAATTTCCATGTTGAACAGATCAAAGCTTACCCAAAAGCAACAGCCGTGCTGGTCCGCAACCATGGTATATATGTGTGGGGAGATTCTTGGATCAGTGCTAAAACACAGGTTTGTGTCATGAACCATATGGTCTAGTACTTCCAAGACAGGTTTAGTAGCTACTAATAGTTATCTTGCTTCTAGTGTATTTTGTTACACCCTACTCTCAAAAGTCATTGATTGATTTAACACTATCCTTATTTTTGTTTGGGGTGACATGGTTAGGTAGAAGATAGATTTAATAATATTGATTTAATATGTGCTAGTAAGTTAAGGATGACTTCTGTAGGATTTTTTATGTACATCTTTTAATCTATTTAAGAATGTAAGTATCGAAACAGTCCTCAGATCAGTAAGTTTGATGTATCTGAGAATTTACGTTTCATTTGGCACTCTTCTAATTGACATGCTATCTTCCAGGCTGAGTGCTACCACTACCTCTTTGATGCTGCTATTAAACTTCATCAATTAGGACTTGACTGGACAACACCAGCTCATGGTCCCATTCATAACCCCAGCGGTCCTTTTGGTGGCATCCAGAATGCCAAAATATCTGCAAAAGCAGGTACTCTTGCTTCAAATGGCAGCATTGAACCATCAAGGGTAAGCATTTGAGAATTTTAGACCATCCTCTGACTTTCTTGATATTCAACGGTTTAGGTCTTTGTCTTAGGTATTTCCATTGAGTTCTTATTGTTGTCTCCATTTTGATATTTTATAATTTTTCACAGCGGTGCATCATTTTGGATATAGAAGGAACCACTACCCCAATAACATTTGTTACTGATGTTCTGTTCCCTTATGCACGTGATAATGTGGGGAGGCATTTGGATGCTACATATGGCTCAGCAGAAACTCAACAGGATATTAAGTTATTACGTGCTCAAGTAAGTAAACTACAGAGAAATAGCTTTGTGAAAAAAGTCTTCAAAAGAGTTGAGCCTTTTTCTTGGAAAAATTTGTGGTGAGGTGATATTATTGTCATAATGGTGTTTTGCATGTCAGTTTCTGGAGGACACTTGGGGAACATCAACAAAACTTTTGGGTGTAACTAACTTGAAAAGTTAATGAGAAATCCAAACCTGGATTGATTAAAAGTTATGCCAAACTCTCATTACAACTTTGTAATGACCCAAAGTACCTCCTAGCCATGATTGGCACCTAATGAGCACCTACCTGCTAGGAGAACCAGATTTCTATCACATATATTCCAACCGCTAACCAAACAGCAAAACATTAAGTATAAAGTAGTGGCATTCTCCAATATCAGCCCAAACAGAAATACAAAGCATAACTCGCAATACAACCCATAATCCAAGTCATGGAGTATCTACGACACAAATCCAAATACCAAATGCCTGGTCTGAGCCCTACAAATGTTGTAAAAAGCATAAACCAAAAGATAGGCGGGCAACCTTCATAGACTGCATATATCGAGAAGCCATGGCCCTCCCTGCTCAAATTCTCGACATTCCCCACTTGCTGAAAGTAATGTTGAAAAGTGTAAACATATGTGCTGATTTTTGAATCTTGCCTCTGCCATCTTCTTTCAGGTGCAACAAGACCTAGAAAATGGTGTTCCTGGTGCTGTGCATATTCCGTCTGATGATGCTGGGAAGATGGAAGTAATTGCAGCTTTGATTGCTAATGTAGAGGCAATGATTAAAGCTGACCGAAAGATTACTGCATTGAAAGAGTTACAGGTGAGAACAGTGGTACTTAGGTCCCTCAAATATTATATAAATGTTATAAAGTTTCATAACTTAGTTGCTTACAACTTGTGCTTTTTTTCATATTCTCATACTCAGGGACATATATGGCAAACTGGATTTGAGAATAATGAGTTAGAGGGACTTGTTTTTGATGATGTGCCTCAAGCTCTTGAGAAATGGACCTCTTTAGGCTTCAAGGTTTCTTTCATCTTTCCTTGTTTCAGTACTCTCTGCATTCCTCCCTTTTCCGTAAGCTCTAGTGCTATCCAATTTTTGTAATGCAAACCATTATGACCATCAAAGAAGTTGCTCTGATTCTTTTTGAAAGGCTTCAGCATGCTGCATGGTTTAAGTGTAGTTCTTGTTCTTTATCATGACAAGGTAATGCCTTGGTCTATAATCTCCATCTGCTAGTCATATTAACTAGTTTTTGTCCCTCAGGTATACATATACTCAAGTGGCAGCAGATTGGCACAGAGACTTTTGTTTGGTCACACAAAACATGGAGACCTGAGAAACTATCTCTGTGGATTTTTCGATACAACAGTGGGGTAAATTTCTACCTTTCAGCGGGTTTTCATATTTTGATTATTTTGTCAGGTGAAGTAATTCATCTTTCTCCTTTTCTGCTGTAGAAACAAGAGAGAAACAAAAAGTTACCAAGAAATTACAGCAATGTTGGGAGTAGATAATCCATCAGAGATATTGTTTTTGACAGATGTCTATCAAGAAGCGACAGCTGCAAAGGCAGCAGGTAATGCCCTGCTCATTTTGTCTGAAACAACTCTGTGAATTTGCTAGCTCTTCCGCTCTTCCTTAAAAGCAGATACTAGCTGAAAAAGTAGCTTGGTCAACAATTGTGTTGCCTATTTAGGCTGTTAGTACTTTTATTGTTGGTGTGATTCCTCCTCTTTAACTCCAACAGCTAGCAGTTTATCTAGATGCCACTTGTGTGAGCCTGTGGGATGTCATTTATATAAGCAATTACTTCAACAAACAAAAAGTTATGCATATGCTTCGCTGACATTGCTGCCCTTTTGGCTCCTTCAGGTTTGGAAGTGATAATCTCGGTCAGACCAGGAAACGGACCTCTCCCAGATAATCACGGGTTCAGGACAATCCGATCATTTTCAGAGATCTAAAGATGGAATGTGTCATCCTGTAACATTTTCCATGTATGGTGTAACATATCATAATAAAAGGAAGTTGGGGGTTGGTCCATGTTTCTCTAGCAAAAATTAATAGAGTTGATCGAGTCATACTGCTGCTCCTACCTTTCACAAAAGGGGAGGTCCATTTGTGTGTTGCAACCTTAGGATTAGTGTCAACTAGTCTCCTCTTTTCTGTTGTATTGAGATGGTATTAAGTTAACTTATGAGAACAATTTCCGGAGATCGATGTTTTTAGTTCCATTTCCAAAGAGATGGCTGGAATGGAACCTTCATTTCTAAATAAGGTAGCTTGCTGGTTTTTCCCTCGGTTAATGTATAGAAAATTGAATGAAAACTGGCGAAAAAGAAGTATGCTGAGGAACAAAATTCTCAATCCGCTCTTGCTCTACAAAATGGTCTCAAAACATCTGAAGAATTCAAGATTTATGTCCGATTCAGGTTGGTAAGATTTAATCATCGTAGCTTACTCTATCTATTTGGTAGAGGTCAATTGTTGCTCCCTCTCGCGAGATTGCACACCTGTACAGTTGGGAAAGAATGAGTGATGAATTGTTCTTTTTCTCCCCCTTCTAATGATGCCTCTTCGTGGTTTTGTTTGGGGAAAAATACGTGCATGCTATTTTAATGAGATGAAAAGTTTATTTATAAATGGAGAGACTAGTCTATAAGGTAACGCAAATTATTTTTGAGCTAACTTACTGATATAGTAGTAGACTAGTTCAGACGTCTCTGCTGATAATAAAAAACTAGAAAAAGAAAACGCATAAGCAAAGGAATCTCTTGCTACAAGGGCAGAGAAATAAAAAGTTGAAAAGAAATCACATATTGTATTGACATATAGCTTGTGGTACATATATATAGTGGACATATGACAGTCCTAATCATATCCCTTCATTTGTCTAACTTGTCGATCATAATTGGTTCCCACTTTCTCTTCCTTCAATTTCCTTTTCATTGTGTATGTCGTCATTCCTTAACAGCTGGTCACTTCTAAGTCAAAAGACACAACCTTATAGAAGAAGCCTTTATATGTGTGTTAGTCCATCTAAGGTTTCATTTGGTAGGGTGTAAAAGATTATTGCTGAATAAGGTGTATTAGTAATGCATGGTTTAATAATGTAAGTATTAGTTATTCAGAGATTATTTCTTATTAACTGTTCGATATGGTGTATTAAAAATTAAAATGCATTTCATAATTTTAAAAACAATCATGTACAAAAATGTCCTCCATATTCTGTAGCTTTAAAGGAATTTAAGGTTAATTTTATCTTTCACTATGGTAATGCATGCAAGCAGGTAAAACAAATGTTCGCTGCTAACTTTATACTAACGTTCACTGCTGACCCCCCACCCCCAGTAGCACCCACGCTGGCATCTACTGCTTTGTCGTCACCGTCGTCGGTACTGCTACAAGTGAATCCTCTCTCTCCCTCTCTTTCTCCACTTTTCTCGTTCTCTCTCTGTCTCCTTCTTTCCCTCATGTTTCTCTCCCTGTTCTTTCGCCCCTTTTCGGTCCTCGCTGCCGGAGTTGGGTAGGGCGTGGTTGTTACAAGCCCGGTGACCCCTGGTTCCCGGCGACCAGCCGGTGGTGCTTTTCCGCCGACGCTTGCCCCTTCGTCTTCTTCCACTCTCTCTTCCTCTTTCTCTCCCCCCCTACTTTGTGTGTGTGTGTGTGTGTTTGTTTCTTTGGACAGGTGCAGGTGCAAATTTTTCCGGCGAGGATGGACTATTTTTCGGTGGGTCCAGAATTCCGGCAAGTCTTATCAATCCCGACGACTTTCCGAACAGCTTTCCGACTGGACGCAGCAGGACTGGGCAGCGCTCTTGAGCAGATCAGACACGCATCGGGAAAACTTGCGCCAGGTTCTTTCGTTTCTGTATCTGGTATTCGTGGTATCAGTATTTTTATTGGTATATATACATACATATATATATATATATATATATATATATATATATATATATATATATATATATATATATATATATATATATATATATATATATATATATATATATATATATATATATATATTTCTTCTCCTTTCTTTTTTGCTTGCCCGTATAATTGTTATCTACAGTATCCTGTTTAAATTTTATTTAGTTAGACTTGTTGGATTATACCTTGTGAACCTTTAGGTTTCTGTTTAGACTATTCTTTTGTAGTTTATTTTGTTTATAGCTTTGTGCTAGTCTAGTGGCCGCGCCGAGCTATGATAGAGTGAGGGCATGTCCTCGGGGGAAGCGAGGGGAGCGAGGGGTAGAGCGAAAGGGTGGCAGGGGGGTAAGGCACCTTCTAGGTTGAGAGTGGGGTCATGAAACATAGGGACTCTAACGGGAAAGTCAATAGAATTAGCAAAGATTCTCCATAAGAGGAAGATTAACATAGCTTGTGTCCATGAGACTAGGTGGTGGGGAACATGGCTCGGGAGGTTGATGGGTTTAAGTTGTGGTATTAAGGGAGGGTGAGAGGGAAGAACGGGGTAGGCATTTTAGTTGATAAGGACCTAATGGAGCTAGTGGTTGAGGTTAAGAGGGTGATGACAGGTTGATGGCCATTAAGTTAGTCGTGGTAGGTATACTTTGAACGTAGTTAGTGCATACGCACCTCAGGTGGGTCTGGACGAGGAGGTTAAAAGACAATTCTAAGAGGATTTTGGTGTGGGGTATACCGTCCACCGAGAAGCTTATTATAGGGGGTGATTTTAACGGTCACATAGGGAGGTCGCTTGTGCATGGTGGCTTCGGTTTTGGAGATAGAAACGGAGGAGGTACTTCGCTGCTGGAGTACGCTAGAGCTTTTGAGCTAGTGATTGCTAACTCGTGTTTCCCGAAGAAGGCGGAGCACCTGCTTACTTTTCAGAGTACGGTGGCCAAGACCCAGATTGACTATTTGCTTCTCCGGAAATGTGATAGAGGTCTATGTGCGGATTGCAAGGTCATCCCGAGTGAGAACCTTACGACCCAACATATGCTTTTGATAATGGACTTAGAGATCAGGTGGACGACGAAGAGGAGGGCTATGTCTGGTATTCCTAGGATCAGATGGGGTGCATTGACTAAGGACAAGGCCCAAGAGTTGGGGGAGAAGTTGCTGGCTCTGGGTGCCTTGAGGAGTAGCAGGGACGCGAGTTGTATGTGGTCAATGACAACAAATTGTATTAGAGAGGCGGCGAGAGAGGTGTTAGGGGTCTCAAAGGGTTTTTCTGGTGACCATAGAGGGGACTGGTGCCTGGTGGTGGAACAAAGAGGCGCAAGGAAAAGTGGAAGCAAAGAAAGCGGCATATTTGAAGCTAGTAGAGAGTATGGACGAGGAGCAGAAGAGTGTCAACAGGGAGGGGTACAAGAAGGTTAGGGGAGATGCAAAGTTAGCGGTTACTGCAGCTAAGGCCGCGGCGTTTAGTCGTTCATACGAAGAAATTGGGGTTAAAGGCAGGGACAAGAAATTGTACAGGCTAGCTAAAAGGTGAGGGAGCGGAAGGCCCGGGATATGGACCAAGTGAGATGCATAAAAGACGAGAAGGGAAGAGTTTTATTGAAGGGGGCACAGATCAGGCGGAGATGGCAGGCGTACTTCCATAAACTCTTGAACGAGGAGAGAGATAGGGGCATCGCGTTGGGGGAGTTGGAGTACTCGGAACGGCAACGAGATTTTGGGTACTGTAGACGCATACGAGTGGGGGAGGTGGTAGAGGCTATGCGCAAGATGAGTAGGTGTAGAGCGACTGGGCCGGACGAGATCCCGGTGGAATTCTGGAAGAGTGTGGGCAAGGAGGGCTTGGAATGGTTGGCTAGGTTGTTTAACGTCATATTTAGGACAAAGAAGATGCCCGAAGAGTGGAGGCGGAGTACGGTGATTTCGTTGTAAAAGAACAAGGGGGATGTCCAAAACTGCAACAATTATAGGGGTATCAAGTTGTTAAGCCATACAATGAAAGTGTGGGAGACGGTGATTGAAGGGAGATTGAGGAGGTGTGTGTCCATTTCCGAGAACCAGTTTGGTTTCATGCCGGGACGGTCGACTACTGAGGCCATTCACATTGTGAGGAGATTGGTAGAGCGGTATAGGGAGGTGAAGAAGGATTTGTATATGGTGTTCATTGACCTGGAGAAAGCCTATGACAAAGTACCGAGGGAGGTTTTATGGATGTTTAGAGGCTGGAGGTGTTCCTGTAGCATATACTAGAGTGATTCAGGACATGTATGATGGGGCTAAGACACGGGTGAGGACAGCAGGAGGAGACTCTGACTACTTTTCGGTTGAGATGGGGTTGCATCAGGGGTCAGCACTCAACCCGTTTTTGTTCTCCCTGGCGATGGATTCTTTGACGCGTCACATTCAAGGGGAGGTGAGTTGGTGCTTGTTATTTGCGGATGACATAGTCCTGATTGATGAGACGCGAAGTGGCGTTAACGAGAGGCTGGAGGTCTGGAGACATACTCTAGAGTCTAAGGGTTTCAAGTTGAGCAGGACCAAGACAGAATACTTGGAGTGCAAGTTCAGTGGTGTTACCGAGGAGGCGGACGGGGATGTGAGACTCGATACGCAAGTCATTCCCAAGAGGGAGAGTTTCAAATACCTGGGATCCATAATTAAGAAGAATGGGAGATAGGTGAGGATGTTACTCACCGTATCGGCGTAGGATGGACGAAGTGGAGGCTCGCTTCCGGTGTCTTGTGTTATAAGAATGTGCCGTTGAAACTTAAGGGTAAGTTCTACAAGGTAGTGGTCAGACTGACTATGTTGTATGAGGTCGAGTGTTGGCCAGTCAAAAAATCATATGTCTAGCATATGAAAGTAGCGGAAATGAGGATGTTGAGATGGATGTGTGGACATACTAAATTGGGTAGAATTAGGAATGAAGTTATTCGGGACAAGGTGAGAGTGTCCCCTATGGAGGCAAAGATGAGTGAGGCAAGGTTGAGATGGTTTAGGCATGTTAAGAGGAGAAGCACAGATGCCCCAGTCAGGAGGTGTGAGAGGTTGACCTTGGGAGGTGTGAGGAATGGTAGGGGTAGACCTAAGAAGTCTTGGGGGGAAGTGATCAGGCGGGACATGGCGCAGCTTGAGCTGACCGATTACATGGCGCAACTTGAGCTGACCGAGGACATGACCCTACATAGAATGGTGTGGAGGCGGAAAATAGGGTGGAAGGTTAGTGGGTAGTCGTGAGTTTCCCTTTGTCTCCCCTAGTTCGATAGTATTGGTACTAGTATGTTACCCTTTTTTCCTTAGTTTGCTATAGTTGCGTGTCTTGTTCTGTTACTAGTTACCTTCGGTAATTCCGTAGTTTGCTAGCAGGACTTCGTCATATTCTCAGTGATGCCTTAGACTTATCTGTCTAAATGTACTACCTTGCTATTACTTGTTATCGGTACTCTTTTCATAGTCTGTGGTGTTATCTCCGATGTAGTTTTCTAACTATTTGTCTTGCTATCAGGGCTTCCTTCATCTTCTTTAGCCGAGGGTCAATCGGAAACAGTCTCTCTACCCTTCCAGGGTAGGGGTAAGGCTGCGTACATCGTACCCTCCCCAGACCCCGCTTGGTAGGATTATACTGGGTAGTTGTCGTTGTTGTTGTTGTTGTATGGTAATGCATGCATTAATAGCCTTGGTATTACTAACATCATTGTTTGTGTACAATAGACCCTTGTGGTCCGGCCCTTCCCCGGACTCCATGCATAGTGAGAGCTTAGTGCACCGGGTTGCCCATGTAACTTTGGTTTATTTTTTTAAGCATTATTAGGGGGTATCAAGCATTCAAACTTTCTAGCAAGCAATTCTTTGTATTGGTGTCTCTACCCCTCGCACCGCGTTGCCTTCTTTTTGTAATAGCTTTCATTAATGCAATCAAACTTTTTGTAATAGCTTTCATTAATGCAATCAAACTTTTATTCTATTCTCATTACCATTCTCTCAATTGTTGGCATTGGTTTTCTCGCACGGCACTGACAATCTCGTCTAGCGTGTGGAGGGGACCTCACTCGGCGGACAGCAACCACCCTGACATCGGTTTAGAAAATGTACCAAACAAGAAATTAGTAATACCAAAAGCTAAGGCATGCATTATTTTTCTAAAATGCATCGATCCCTAACATGTTATAAAAACAGTACGAGTTAGCCACTTTTCGGACTGGTCATTCAAAAAAGCCAGCGTTTGCAAAGTCATTAAAAAATAGCCACTATTTTGCTGCAACACGGAAAGTTCCAACATAATATACTGGAGATCACCAATGTATGAACTTCCAGCAAATTATGCTGGAACTCCAACACGCGAAAAGTTCCAGCATAATATACCGGAGAATGGAACACCTGTGTATGAACTTCCACATATTATGCTGGACCGGTATGTTATATTGGAACTCCAATATATTATGTTGGTGTTCCAATATACTTATGCTGGAACTTCAGTATAATATATTGAAGTATTTTTCGGATTTTGAACAGTGTTTTCGTTTAAATTTATATTTAAACGAAAAGTTGCTAAAATTTTTCTTTTTATAAAGTGTGACTATATTTGGATGACCGCTTGTAGATCTAGCTATTTTTTGAATTCTCCCAAACATGTTTGCTTAATGGGTTTCTTATGCATTGCCAAAAGTTCCGAAGTTAATTATTTCTTTGCTTTCCATTATTTAATGGATCTTGGAACAATCAAAATATCATACAAAATAATCTCTTAATAAAAATTTCTTTTAGTAGACTTATTCATAATCTAATATATCTAGGATCCAGAAAGCCAGAAGTCCTAGTAACACTATTTACGAAGGGTGTGGGATCAAAACTCAAAGTTATTGACAGGTCAGAAATTTTACCAATAGAAGGAAACGAAGAAAAGGACAAGGATCCCAAGAAAAGGACATGGTGAAAACTCATAAAAATCTTTGCAACACTAAGCGTGTGTTTGGTAGGAGAGAAAATATTTTTGGTGAAAAATATTTTCCTAGAAAAAGTTTTATGGAAAATAAGTGGTTCTATTACTTATTTTTTCTTGTTTAGTTGGTGAGTAGAAAAAAAAATTCGGAAAATATTTTATAGTGTTTGGTTAGAGAGTAAAAATACTTTTTATGCTACTCTCCTCACCCCCGTTCCCCAAGTCCGAATACCTAACATTTTCAAGACTCTATTTTCTTCAACGTTTTAATTATTCTTCTAAAAATTCACACTTCACAACTCCATAACTATAATGAAAATACTCTTTTTTGGTTGAAAACAAAAGTACTTTTTCTACAACATGAAAATAAAGTAATCATTTTATTGAAATAAAAAAAAATACCTTTTCTACGTCATGAAAAGAAAATACTCATTTTGTTGAAATGTAAAAAATACTTTTTCTACAGCATAAAAAGAATTTTTTTTTTGTTAAAATGAAAGAAAATACTTTTAATACGTCATGAAAAGAAGGTACTTTTTTTTGTTAAAATAAAATAATACCTTTTTACATCATGAAAAGAGAATACTCATGTTGAAATGACAAAAAAAAATCTTTCTATAACATGAAAAGAAAGTATTATTAATAATATTGTTATTTAGGGTGCGACTGGGGAGCGAAGGATAGGGGGTAGGGGTAGGGGTGGGGTGGGTTAGGTGGGGGTGTGTGATGGGTCGGTGGTAGGGCCGTTCATTTGGATCGGATATCCGAAATTCCAACCGATCCATTCAATTTCGGATTTCGGATTTTGGATTGGATCGGATTTCGGATTGTGTTTATTAAAATTTCGGATTTCGGATCGGATTCAGATTGGTATATTTTAATCCGATCCGATCCGAAATCCGAAATTATTAGGCAATGTATAAATACTACACTTTAATTTCGGATAGTCAGTACTTCCTTTACATTTTCCTCCAAGTTATTACCTTTACAATTGTTAGATTTAGCTATATTGGCACCATAATACTCTCATAATTGTATAAACATAAAATTTTTCTTAATGCATTGCCTCTTTTACAAAGAAAATATACATATTAGTTTGCAACTTTGAGACATAATAACGATCCAAAATCCGATCCGATCCAAACTTTAAAATCCGAATCCGATCCGATATAATTCGGATCGGATTCAGATTGCATTTTCTAGAATCCAAAATCCGAATCCGAAACATGCTAAATCCGATCCGATCCGTGCATAGCCCTAGTCGGTGGGGATGGAGAATAGAGTGAGAAAGGTTGAAAAAGAATTTTAGAAAATATTTCCTTCTCTTGGTAGGGAAAATATTTTTTCCTCAAGTTGGAGGAAAATGAGTTTACGAGAAATGTTTTCCAAAATATTTAAGCCAACGAGACATGAAAAAATTAAAAAATATTTTTCTTAGTACCAAACACACCCTAAAAATAAAAATATCTAAGCAAGTGGGACCAACATTATGCCAAAGATTGGTACCTTATGGTTTAATGTGAATGAAACATCCAATCATCTCAGCACAAAAGGATTGTCCTAATATTTTAGATTTGATTACTTCATCTTAGGAATATAGCTGCACATCTCACTGAAAAACTTAAGAGACTCCACAAATTGAGGGGTCTTCCCATCAAAACTACCATGTCCTTTTCTTTGTTTCTTTCTTAACAAGCACAAGCAATTTTTGTCGCATTAAAAAAACTTAACTTTAGCCACTATAACTGTAAAGACACAAAAATAAATTATTGTCCGTCAGAAATTAAAAACTAGCCAGATTGATAAGTGGTCATTTAAAAATAGTCATAATTTCAAAAGTAATCGAATTTTAGTCACTTTTCATGTAAAGATAAATGTGAACGAAAACACTGTTCAAAATCCGAAAAATACTTCAGTATATTATATTGGAGTTCCAGCATAAGTATACTGGAACTCCAGCATAATATACAGGAATTCCAGTATAATATACCGGTCAAGCATAATATGCTGGAAGTTCGTACACAGGTGCTCCAATCTCCAGTATATTATGCTGGAACTTTCCTCGTGTTGGAGTTCTAGCATAATATGCTGGAAGTTCATACACAAATACACCGATCTCCAGTATATTATGCTGGAACTTTTCGTGTTGCAGCAAAATAATGGCTATTTTTCAATGACTTTACAAACGGTAGCTATTTTTGAATGATCAGACCGAAAACTGGCTAACCCGTGTTATTTTTACTTTTCTTCAATTCTCATGCCTTAAAAAATATGGTGACTTTGATAAGTGAATCTAAGTATCCAACATATTAACATATGCATATGGTCCTAAACTCATACAACACTTTTTCTTAGTGTGTATGTGCATATATGCTGATAAGATAGTGCAGAATGTGAATTTGATCCTACACCATTACGCATTTTTTTTTAAATTTCACTTGTTCCCACTGTTTGTATAAATAATGGCAAAGAATATGAATTTGATCCCAACACACTTAATTTAGACAAAGACACTAGCTACACTTGTTATTCCAAACGTAATTTTATTCTGCTATTCCTAAATGACGATATCCTTTACAGGATTCTCCTTCCACTGTAAAAGTCATTTAAAAAAAAATCCACAAGAGATTGAATCTCTTTTAACATGCAACACTAAGAATGGTAAAGAAAAATAATTCAACCTCAACTTTCAAAGTATTGTCCTAGTTCTATCTTTAGGATCGTTTTTGTCCCCTTAGACTTTAATCCAAAAGGAGCCTCCACAATCTAATATTTGAATATGGCCCTAGACGGGCATGACGGTTAGTGGCAAAATCAGAAATTTTACATAAAGTGTTCAAATTAATATATAGTATTTATAAAAAATAACTTTTGATCTATATACATAATCTAATTTTTTTATATACCCAGTGTAATTTTTCGATGAAGAGTGAGTGTCGGGATAAGGTTCAGCCGAACCCAATAGCTTTGTTCGAACTCTGCATTTGTCTTTAAAAAAATAACATATTAAATATGTAGAAATTATTACCAATAACTTATTAAAATTCCGAACTCACAAACTTGAAATCTTGGCTCTGCCCGTAATTTTCGTACGAGAGATTAAATTTGCCTAAGTCATTAAAAGGTAAAAATATAAGGTAAAAGAGCAAGGGATGGGGGAAAAAATGAAGGAAGAAAGAGAATGAAACAAAGTTGTTTATTTCTGTTTTTTTTTTAAATCTCTTTTTGAAACAAAGGATTGAAGGGAGATCAAATTATACAATTGAAACAATAAAGATCTCTACCTTTTTCTCTTCAAATTAGTCTCTCAACCCATCAGCACAATCACAGAATATTAAAACAAATCCACATAATCCTCAAGAAGAAGAAGAAGAAGACCCTGAAACTCTAGGAGAAGTTACTGGAAATAACGGCAAAAGCTGTGGCTCAGAATCTCTAGGCGTTCTCCTCGGTGAAGGATGCATGTAAAATTTCTTCTCAGCAATAGCTTTATCCTCTTCTGAAAGATTACTCAATGGAGATGACTTGTTAAATGGGTCTTCAATCAATGGCGTAACTGGGCTTAAAGCAAGCGAAGGGAAATCAAGAATACTGGGCGATAAAATCTCGGGCTTGTTCCGAGGTGAAAAACTAGTTGAATTCTGAAGCCCAGGAATCAAAGGGCTAATCATAAGACCATTTTTTAAACTATTTCTTCTTTCGTAGAGCTTGAAACCTGGTTTTTTAGGAGCAGTTCTAATAGGAGGAATGGAGCCTTTATTGGAAGATGAAGATGAAGATGAAGATGGATCTGAACCAGTGAGCATTTGAACAACTTGTTTGAAAGAAGAAGTGTCAGCTTGTACAAAAGTTGTTGGGTAAGGATTGTTTGTTTCAGATCTAGAGATTGTTTTTGGGGTGAGTGGTGGGGTTGGATTTTGGATTAATACTGATCCATTGCTGTTGCTGTTTGGACTTGTTCCATTGCTTCTTGGTGATGGGTTCTCTCTATCTTGAATTCTTGATGTCATTTCCATTCAAATGCTCTCCTTTCTTTTGCCTAATAGATGAAGAAGAATTGTTGGAGTGAAAAACAAGGTACTTTTGTTTTTGTGTAGTATTTGTGCAAAGTGCATTTGCTTCAAACTCTTTCTTTTTGTCTTTAAGACTAATTTTCTAATCTCATGAAAAACTCTTTTCTTTTGCTTTTGCTTTATGGTGGAGGGAGGTGGTGGGGGTGAAAAAAATAAAAGGGATGGTTGATTGGGTAGAGAGAAAATGCAACCCACAATGGTCAATTTAGATAAGAAAAAGGTAGGAATTGGTGGAGTTTGGAATTTAGGGCGTCAGCGTCAGAAGTGGCCAAAGAGTGGGAATTTCAATTTCAAAGTATTTGAGCTGTACATTGACTTCAGAGCCCTGACCCTCAAACTAAGACAAAGCCTACACACTACACTCACTGCTGTTTTCATTAGGTGTGTGAAGGATGTTAACATGTCATCAATGATGGTACGAACCCTTCACCGTAAAGCAAGGAGGTTCAAAACATAATATATAAAGATAAAAATTAAATTTTATCTTAATATACAGTATAATTTTTCAACAAAGGGGGTTCGGATGAACTCCCTTCCGCCCCCCTAAATCCACCCCTGCTACTAGCCATGAGAAGTTAATACAAGTCGATAGGTCCTTCAATAATCGAATACACTATTGTCTTCCCACACTTGTCATGACAACATCACCAAAAGTAAGTCAGCCGCCCGACGATTAACTACCAGCAATTCCGGCTCGTATACTAGATAGTTATACAAAAGAAATACCTTTATGAACAAAATAATACATTCATTGTCAGTTGGAGATTTAAAACGCATTTCTTAATTGAGAGATATTTATTCTAAAAAATATACTTCCATTATTATTTATATTTATTTTTCATATATAATAATTCGAGGTGTAAACACTGAATTTTGTTGTATTCACACTTGCCACTTTCCAAAAGGTCCAATGTGTCCGTAAATTTTAATGAAGGAAAAGAGGAAAGTTGTGAGAAACAGCGTCCGTGACTTGGGCGCATTGAGCCCCTTGTCTTGTTTTTCTTCCTTCAAATCATTGAGGAGACATTTTCGTGATTGAAAACCTACAATTTTTTTATTTTTTATATTTAAATCTTAGATTAATTCTACGAAAAAAGATTAAGATAAAAATTTACTAGTACCAACAAAAATAATACTCCTATTATAAAGTATTGGTTTTACTTGGTGGGGCTACAAAGCAAGGTCCTTTTTCTTTAAAAATTTCAGATACTTATTATTGTTTATAAATGTCTTGTCATACCAAATAGTAGCAAAAGATATTGGTCCCAAAGTTTCAGCGATTAATATTGCCTAACAAGTTCAGTCAACCACTTAACGTATCGGATAGGTTAGAATATGAAAAGAAAAACGATAAACATACATTAAACACAAAGCAATTTCAATAATTGAATGATTAATTTTCTCTGTGGAAGTTTATTTATAGCTTGTACTCAAATTTTGCTTCCACAACAAATTATTTGCCTTATAAAGTCGTAATTAATGAGAGATATTTAGTCTCGGTCCAAAATAAGTGATGTTTTGATTGTTTTTATACAGATTAAGAAATCCAACTTTAAATATTAATTAACAATGAAATTGATCATATTAACCTTTAATATCTCACATAAATACTCCAAACACTATTTATTCTAAGGGCAATGTAAGAATAAAATAATTAATTCATTCTCGAAATCTGAAGAAATCACTTATTTTGGACCATAAAAAACTAAAAAATCATTTATTTTAGACGGGAGGGAGTAACGCTTAGTGGGTATTAAAAGTTATATCCCTTCCTATAAACACTTATTTGAAGTAATGGGAAAGCATTTTTAAGCACTTGAAAAAGTAGTGCAATTATTTTCAAGAACAGACACGTACACCTTTCTTTGAATTCTTCATTCAATTATTAAATATAATTATTTTTGTTGAATAAATGGAGTTTCCAAGCCCTTATGAAAAAACAATTGTTAATTTCTGTAAGTGTTGAAGTAGTAAAGTTAAACGAGAAATCAACGTGTTTAGTCTTATTGGTTTAACACCGATGCTGACTAAGTTTGAAATTAATTAATTACTAATTCTATGATCTTAATAATATTTACTTTGGCCGGCTTGACTTAAGACAATGTTTTCACAGTAGGTGGGCTGTAGTTATTATTATTATTATTATTTGGGTGCTTTATATATGTTTGGATTGAATAGTGATAAGATTAAGTGAATCCTACTCTGATAATTGCTGGCTACTCCTAGTAGGGTCCGAATTTCCATTGGTTTAATCTCTAAGTCACATGATTTTAAAATATCTTAACAATTATGATTATTATAATTAGCATCTTAGTAGGTCGGAAATTTAAAGGGCCAAGTCACATGTGAGTTTTAAGAATATGTCCAACTCTTGAAAGCTGTCAAATTAGGAAATGGTACAACAATCCAAACACTAATTAATTATAATATTAATCTAATTTGACTTTTCTTTACTATTGAGCCATTCTTGCTTAGTTCTTTTCTATAACTAATAAGCCTTAGAATATTTATTTATTAAATTTCCTAGTAACTTCAAATTACTGTAACTATGATAATATGATGAACAATGATCAGCTTCTACTTGACAAGATATGCAGTTACTTTCACCATAAATTCTATGCAGATAATATAATTTAAAATTGTGGGCAAAGGCAGTGCAAACGACAAAAAATGTGGTAAGGTGTGGAGTAATTACTTGTTTAATTTGTTGAGAAATAGTTGGGAGAAAAAATGGAATCATATGTCAACTGATGAAAAGATAGAAAATCCACTTAGAGATTTTTGATGGACACTTTTGAAAAATATTTCATATTTCCTTTTTATTTTTTTCCAGGCAAGGAGTAGGAAATGTCTAATTGTTTATCAGTCATAGGATGTCTCTTTTTTTTTTTTTTTAATAAAAAAAAATTGTTATTAGTAGGATGTCTTGAAATTCAAAGTACTAGTAATATCTATTTTGCTGAACAATATTATCCTCTATGTATGAATTAATGAACGTAATAGCATAGTCGAGACTCGAAATGCACACAAACTGACCTGAATACTATGGTTATTGAAAAAAATACACTATACCTAATGTAAGTGAACTTGAATTATATTGAAATGCTGAAAAAGCTTTGATCGACGTTGTAATTATTTTAAAAGTGGGAAAGATCTTTGGTCTTCGAGAAAATCTAATGGGAATCAATATTATTTGTCTGGTTTTGGCAACAGAACTGTCGGATTCTGAAAACGCAGAAACTAAAAAACAAAAGTGAGTTGCTCAGATTATTTTAGAGGGGCAAGTCATTTTTCCAAAAAATGTTGTAGTGAAAATTTAAGAAATTTGTTGGTCGGATTAACAAGATTTTACAACTTTTCATCGCACTTATGTTATGTAGTAAACAAAAGAAGATAAAACTAATTAAAGACAAACATGAGAACATATCCTCCTAGGTTTATGATACGATTGTATTTTGTAAACGGTGCAAGGCTTATCGCTTCTCCTACTGAAGTATTGTTGTTCCGTTATAAATATAATTTTATTTACGGTGAATGTTTATATTTTAGAGAGATTCTAGGGTTTGTTGCTTGGTGACTAAGTCACTCTTTCCCTATAAATAGAGGGGTCCTATTCCATTGTAATTCATCCCAGAATTCAATAAGAATTCCTTATGTCTCTTTCTCTGTAATATTGTTTTTCTTCTTTTATTGTTTCATAACACATTATCAGCACGAGACTCTAACCAATTGAGTAGAAGCTTTGGGATTGAGCATAATGATTGTGAATTGTTTCATGAACTTCCTTCGTGATTAAATTCTGAATTTAAGGTAAGTATTTTACTTTATTTTTCAGTTTTAAATTCTTGAAATTCTATAATTGATTTTAAATACAAGCAAAGACAATAAACTTTGATTATAACTCTAATAGAGTTTGCAAGAAATTATAATCACCCAAAGTGGTAAAATTTCTATGCCTTGTCATGATCAAATTCATGTATGATTGTGGGCAAAGAAGTAGAAACTCGTCCCATTGAATTTGCTTCATTCTCATTCCCCTTAGGAAAATGTGATAGCAATATGTAATAAGTCTGAAAGAAGACAAAATTATTACCATGAAGGTGTCAATGGATTGGACGTGGCAATAGACGAAATTATAATCGTTATCATTGTGTTAATGAGAATAATAAGAATTCTCAAAATAATCTTTCACTCTTTGAAAGTAATATTTGTCATCGATTTGACACGAGATTTTGTAAAGTACATATAGATGATTATGGTTCATTCATGATGTGAATGTCACAACATCTGATTTATGAATACATATTCATTCTTGGAAGAATATGAATGTGCTAGTGGTAGTGAATATACCACACTCACCTCTAAAAGGAGGTTTGAGATGAAATAAGAAATAATTTCATTATTATGGCATGAATGATCATTGATCACGTACCTATTGTGATTAGCCAAAATATTATGGCAATGTGATTATTACATGGAAAAAGTAATAGAAGCAACATATTTTGCCTATAATGATTTTGACCACGACCATAATGGTATAACTTTCTATTTGAAAGATATATTCACCATATGGATGTTGATGAATATGTGATAGTACAAAATTAATTGAGAGCTCTGGAAGAGCCAATTATTACTATTTTGGAGGAATACAATTGACTATCATGTCAATTTATTGTGTCGTAGTAAGTCTCAAAGAAACTTAATTGAGTCTCTAAAGTATTCGCGAAAGCGATTGGTTATACCGAGACTATAAATAAAGGAAAAATTTAATATCTTCTATTACTACAACTTGTAGCGGGGTAATATGTATGTGAAAAGTTACCCGCTTTATTCTCCAGTTTTTACTACACAAATAAAAGAATACCATAATAAAGCGGATGTTTATTGATATAAAAACTCATATCATAATTAACTTGGAGTTTATTGATAATTGCACAAGTCATGATGTAAACCTGAACTTTATCAATATTGATAATTTATTCGGTTGGCATAATAGATTTAGCCATATCAATTTAAGTGTGATGTGCAAAAATGAAAGAGAATTCACATGTATAAATATTAAAGAACAAGAAAGTTCTTTATGAATTCTCTTATTTTGCTTGTTCTCGCGATTATTATACCAACTAAAATTGGGATTGAATCCCTTGAATTCTGGAATTTATCAAAGGTGAATATGGGCCCATTCACCTGACATGTATACCACATAAGATACATCTATGAGATGGTTACATGTGCAATTATTATTAACCCGTAATATGGTATTTGCGAGGTAACTTGCTCAATAATTTAATTTCGAGCATAATTTCCAGATTTTATGTTCAAGATAGTTCATCTTGATATGGTTTCGTTTAGCAAAATGATTTAATGAGTGCCTTCACTTAATAGCTAAACTATTGCTTATGAGAACACTGTTTTCTACCTCATTTTGATATACGTTATATATGAAAATATTACATTCTCCCCTCACAACTTGTTCAGGATCAGGAACCAAATAATTCCATCTTATTATTATTGATGTGCGGTGTATATTTTGATTAACACCATAACGCACAAAGATGGATTCCCAAAGTTGAGGAAGCAAGTTAGTTTTTCTAACATGAGGGGGAGAGATGATAAACATTTGAGAAAAGGTTACGTGGAATGAATAATCAATTATTTATAAGCATGATAATGTGATAGCGAGAATTTTCAAGGTGCAACCAACATATTCATTGAAGTTAATATGGATGATTTATTCATCAAATCTCTTGTGACGTCAACCTTCAAGAAGCTCGTGCACAAGATTGGAATGCGAAGGCTCAAGGATGTGAATTGATGCTCTCATCAGGGGGAGTTAATACGCGTTGCACTCTCTTTTTCTTATAAGATTTTGTTCCACTGGGTTTTCCTTGCAAGGTTTTTAACGAGGCAACCAAAGGGCGTATTGTTAGATATGTGTACTCTTTTTCTGTTATTAGAATTTTTTTTCCAATGGGTTTAATTTTAGTTACGGTTTTAACGAGGCACATTATTTGTTGAATAGACATTCAAGGGGGAGTGTTATAAATAGAATTCTATTTATGGTGAATGTTTATATTCTAGAGAGATTCTAGGGTTTGTTGGTTGGTGGCTAAGTCACTTTTTCCCTATAAATAGAGGGGTCCTATTCCATTGTAATTCATCCCAAAATTCAATAAGATTCCCTGTGTCTCTTTCTCTGCAATATTATTTTTCTTCTTTTATTGTTTTATAACATGTTCTTGGTTTTTGTCTTCGTAATTTATTTTTATTTTATTTTATCTAACAGTAAGTAAAGTAATAAATCAAAATTAAGGAAATAAGACAACTCTATACCGTCACGACGCCAAATCTAAACTAGTCGTGATGGCGCCTATCGTGGAACTAGGCCAGCCAAATTAACACCCAACGTAAAGAATCTTACATTTATATCATTTCTAAACAGATAACATGTAAAAGTTTCATTTAAATTACCTTTTTAAACAGACAAAGCTACACCATATGATTAAAATACAACCCCAAGACCCCGAAGTCACTGGTCATGAGCATCTACAGAAAATATACAAGTCTGAGAAATGAAATCAATAATATTAAGCAGGAGAGAGCAGGGTTGCAGACACGTGCAGCTACCTCGCAAAAATCTCTGAGAAGTCTGTGGAACAGATAGACAGCTCACTCTGCCCTAGCACCTGGATCTGCACACAATATGCAGGGGGTAATATGAGTACGCCAACTCAGTAGTAATGAAAGTAAATGAGGTCTGAGCAGTAAGAAACACATAAAGTCAAATCATTAATTCACAATAAGCACAGTCTTTCTTTCCAACAATGTATACGTTCAATCATCACGCTTAAAAAGCCAATTTCAGTAAAAATCCTTTGAAAAGTATAATTTTCGACAATTTAAGATAAATGCCCAAGAAGTTTAGTGAAAAAATGAAATGAATCATAAGTATCCACTCGGGCAAAAACATGAATAATAAACCGCCCCTCAGGCATAACATCACTCAAAATCAGTCCCTCAGCATGCCTCACAATCACTAATAATTATCCCCTCGGGAACCTCACAGCCACTCATGCCTCCCAAACTCTCATCACTCGGCACTCGCACTCAGTAGGTAGCTGCGCTCACTGGGGGTGTACAAACTCCGGAAGGGCTCCTACAGTCCAAGCATTGTATCGCTGCGAGGTGCAGTCCGATCCATATGTCTGGCTGCGGCGTGCAGCCCTATCCAACATATCTCGCTGCGGCGTGCAACCCGATCCATACACACACACACACACACACACACACACACACATATCTATATATATATATTGCTGCGGCGTGCAGCCCGATCCATATATACTCCTCACAATATAGGCTCTCGGCCTCACTCAATCAGAAACCTCTCAGAAACCACTCGGGCTATCAGTAAAAACGGGGTACTCGACCCAAAATATCATTTATTTCCAACAATGTATACGATAAATCATCACGCTTAAAAAGCCAATTTCAGTACAAATCCTTTGAAAAGTGTAATTTTCGACAATTTCAGAAAAATGCTCAAGAAGTTTAGTGAAAAAATGAAATGAATCAGAAGTAGCCACTCAGGCAAAAACATGAATAATAAATCGCCCCTCGGGCATAACATCACTCAGAATCAGTCCCTCAGCATGCCTCACAATCACTCATAATTAGCCTCTCGGGCAACCTCACGGCCGCTCATGCCTCCCAAACTCTCATCACTCAGCACTCGCACTCAGTAGGTACCTGCGCTCACTGGGGGAGGGGGGTACAGACTCCGGAGGGACTCCTATAGCCCAAGTGCTATATCGCTGCGGCGTGCAGCCCGACCCAATATCACTGCGGCGTGCAGCCCGATCCAAATGTCTCGCTGTGGCGTGCAGCCCGATCCAACATATCTCGTTGCGGCGTGCATCCCGATCCACATATATATATATATATATATATATATATATATATATATATATATATATATATATATTGTTGCGGCGTGCGGCCCGATTCATATATACTCCTCATAATATAGGCTATCGGCCTCACTCAGTCAGAAACCTCTCAAAAACTACTCGGGCTATTAGTAAAAACGGGGTGCTCGACCCAAAATATCATTTTATGCATCAAAGTAGTGTAAATGAGACTGAGTTCGAAATCAGTTAAGCATAATATGACTGAGTGTAAATCATAAATCAACACAGTGAGGAATAGTAGTAAAAAGCCCCCAAGGGGTCTAAACACATGGCACGAGGCCCAATTACGACATTCTACCCAAAACATAGTAATAATCCTTTAAAACCTAAAATATCATGTGATTTGTAATGAAATACGCAACTTATTAGTTGCTACGGGACGGACCAAGTCACAATCCCCCAATAGTGTACGCCACACACTCGTCATCTAGCATGTGTGCCACTCCACTACAGTGATACAATGTGAAATCCGGGGTTTCATACCCTCAGGACAAGATTTACAGTCATTATTTACCTCAAACCGGCTCGAAAACTACTCCGCGATGCTCTTGCCTCTCGAATCGGCTCCTAATTGCTCCAAATCTACCAAAACCAGATTTATAACATCAAAATATGCTAGGGAGACGAAACCCATTAAAAAATTATCACAATTTGTCACAAATTCCGAAGTTGGCCAAACTCGACCCCCGGACCCACTTCTCGAAATTGGATAAAAATCACAAAATTATAATCCTTATCCTTCCACACGAGTCTACCCATATAAAATACACCAAAATCCAACCACAGATGACCATTCAATTTCTCAATTAAAGTGTCAAGTTTCCAAGCCCTAACCCCCAATTTATTCACTGATATTTCCATAGATTTCACCCTAAATCAGTCCAATAATCACATGGAAACGAGTTTTAGGTTCGAAAATCTTACCTCCACGGAGTTCTCTTGAATCCCCCCTTCAAAACCCTCTCTCTAAGCTCAATCCCGGATGAAAATATTGGTGAAATAACCCAAATTCCCGAAGGCTGGATATTTACACCTTCTGTCCAGTGAAACCACATCTCCGGTCATTTACCGCACCTGCGGTCCCAGGTGCGCACCTGCGGAAAACCACTTAAATCTATATCCTCGCACCTGCGGCTCCTCTTCCGCACCTGCGGCTTCGCAGGTGCGGCCCAATTCTCGCACCTGCGACCTTCCCTCAGTTTGGCCAATTTCGTACCTACGCACCTTTTCCGCACATGTGGAGATCGGACATGCGCTCATCCATCCGTAGGTGCGGCCACACTAGAAGGGCAGCACCAGCAACATTTCAGCTGCTTTTTTCCAACTTCCAAGTCCCCGATGCCTATCCGAAATCAACCCGAGCTCCTCGGGACCCCAACTAAAAATACAAACAAGTCATAAATGATCACCTGAACTTGGTCGAACCCTCGGAACACCCAAAATAACATCGAAACTGTAATTCAACCCATGATTTAAGCCTAAGATTCCTAATACTTCCGAAAGTCGCCAACTATGCCGAAACCAACCAAAACACGTCCGAATGACCTGAAAATTTGCACACACGTCCAAAAATGACACTACGGACATGTTCACACTTCCGAAATTCCATTCCGACCCCGATAACTAATTTTTCACTGCCGTCCGGAAATCGCTAAAAACTCAATTTCGCCAATTCAAGCCTAATTCTACTCCGGGCATCAAAAAACCACATTTCAAACACACCCCTAAGTCCCAAATCACCTAACGAAGCTATCCGAGCCATAAAATCTACATTCCGAGATCGTTTACCAATAAGTTAACTCCCAGTTGACTTTTCCAACTATTAAGCCAATTCAAGAGACTAAGTGTCTCAATTCTCACCACGACCACTCCGAACCCGAACCAACCGACCCAACACAATATAATTGGGCTAAGCAACACATGATAAAGCAGAAACGGAGAAAATGGAACAAATCTTACGGAACGATCGGTCGGGTCGTTACATATACGAATATGAGACGATTCTTTTTTGAGCTATATCATAAAGATATATTTTCCTCTATAAATAAATCACGAATGTCTATAATTGGTTTGTTGAAGGCTTAATCTTAAGTGAACTTAATAACATGGTTATTTAGGAAAAGGAATAGTAATGCATTTTCTTTTTAAATTATTTTGTGAGCTTCCTAGCCCGTGAATAGTGGAAGAAGAAATAAGAGAAGGGGATTTTTGAGAGATTGAAACCATGAACTTAAATTGTGTAAGATGGTGTTGATGGTACATAATTAAAACCATTAGAAAGGCAGTAATGATTTGGATTCCTGTTTAAGACTTCAAAATCAAACAAGTTCATATATATAATTAAAAAAAATATTATATTACCTATTACATGTGCTTTGACTGCTATTAATCATTAGGATATTTTCATCTGACTATTTTATTCAACTAAAGAAATTTCTTCCCTTCTTCAAAGTCAGAAGGAAATAGTAGTACGTTATACTATTCAAATTCAAACTAGCTGGCGAAGTGACTTATTAGGGTTCATAAAAATATTTCAATCTTCTTATTTGTATAGCTCAGAATTATAGGGCGGCTCATTAACTTTGATGTCTAACTATCTCTTATTTTCCCTTTCTGGCACGCAAGAGTTTGACTTAGGTGTCAATACTTTTTTTTCATTCGTCTTTGTATAGAGTTATGAAAAGAAGAAAAAATATCCTAAACTTTGGTGGCAGAGTTAGTTTCCCTTTTCAATCCTTGAATCGCTGTAATGAAAAGGAAAAAAATTGAATAATATCTTAGTTTTAAGCAAACGACAGATGCACATCAACGACAGTAGAATGAGCTCGAAATAATCGTAGTAAATATTGTGGTATATTGCACCTATTGATTTAAACTTCCTTGGGGTGCGTGGACCTTGTATGAACCCATGATATATTTAGTGAAACATTTACCTACTAAAGTCTGAGTCCTTATAGTTTAAAAGACATAACAAAGGATGGGATAAAGGGGCCCACTTCTCTATAATATAAGGTTCATGAATAGTAGACAAAATTCAGAAGAGGGCGTGCTACTATATAGCTGTCATAATCTTGTTTATGTTTTCTGGTCTTCTTTACATTCTCAAAAGTAATGCCATGCCCTTCAGTATTTTAAGTAGGAATTTATTTCATCACAGTCATTTCAGCAAGTTTCGTACTCACAAACTGTACTTTCTTTTTTCTTAATAATTTATTACCCTTTTATAGCGTTCTGCGCTACTGCCATAGTGTGGAGGTTGAAAACCAGATTATATATTTGTTCAAAGTAAACTTCATAGAAACTACATAAACCGCTCGACTATCCTTTAACCTATAACCCTAATGCTCGACCTTCGCACTTTCCTATCAAGAGCCGTGCCCTCGGAAATCTGGAGCCGCACCATGTCCTGTCTGATCACCTCGCCTCAATACTTCTTAGGCCACCCTCTAACTCTTCTCGTATTTGCCAAAGCCAACCGCTCACACCTCCTAACGGGACATCTAGGTTTCACCTCTGCACGTGTCCAAACCATCTAAGCCGCGCTTCTCGCATCTTGTCGGCAACAATTATTATAATGTCAAACGATGTTTATATTTATACCCGATATTTTTTATTTTGCTTTTTATCTATATATACATACAAACTTAGTACAGAAATTGACGAATCGTTATCACGTGACTCCGCTTGGACAAGGTGTGCCAGCCCATGGTTTGGGGATAAGGTGGACAGTGAATAGGGTGCGGATCAAGTGCAGTTGATACTTCATCCTAAACAAAAGAGATACTCAAATGCAAGGGTTACGGAATAGTGGCAATAACCAGTGTTATTTAAAATTGTACCAAATCTACACATATTGACAAACTGAAGTTAAAATATGCAAGATCGGACGGATAAGAGACAAGAATACAAATAGGATATAAAATAGTACAAATAAGGTATAAAAGAGGGAGTAAAACTCAAATTTTCTTTAGACATTATCATCACCATCATATTCAATGAAGTAGTACAATGTTGAAATGTTTCCAATACATTCTTCAAACACCAAGGGACCTACTACATGAGCTTAACAGAAATTTAGAGCAAGATAATCAGAAAGAATCTGGGGGTAAAAAGAGAATAAAATGCTGACAAGTTATCTTGATGAAAATGTTGCTGAGCCGCTGCCGCGCATGAGTTGGATTCACTAGATGTGAAGCCAAATAAGCTGTCAGCAAACCATGACAAACAAGTGAAAATTGTCTGTCAAAGTGCTCTAGCCACGCTTTTGAACTCATTCAAGCAAGAATGCAGGATTTTCTGTCGCTTCTGAAGTGATTGCCGTTCGTTTTCTAAAGTATCTATAGCTCCAGGTGCAACAAACATGTCCATGAATTTTTCATCATTTACAGCAAACAAATCCAGCCCAAGTGCTACAAGAAGCCGTTCTCGACTGTCCACAAATAGGAAATACTATTAGTCAGTATTGTAATTACTGGACACGCCTTAATAAAACATACTAACTAAGAAATGTTCTACAAATATGTGTATGAAGACCGTGGTGTCATAAACTAGAAGTGAAGCTAAAGATGATCATGTCCAAGAGGACACATACATATATAAGTTAACAGTCATGTGTTTTGCATTTTGGACCTATATATTATTTTCTTTATGGAAGACTTCTCTAGGATCTCCTCCTAATTTTTATCTGAGATATGACCATCTCAATCAAGACACATCGGCTTGAGGTTGAGCAGTTATCGAGTGAACCATATGCTAACTCACAGTTGGTAAGCATATACACAGTTGATATTTGTACACATAATACAGGAATTCTTCCAATAAATTAATAGAGGCCAGAGAAACTTAGCAGCATACCATGGAGTTAAAAATCCAGAATTTAATGTAGATGCCACGCTGCGCTCTACCAGAACTTCACGTATTCGAGCAAAATGCTGTGCAGCTGAGGAGCATATCTCTGCATAAGTAGACCCTGGTCTTGATATGTTGTCCCCGTTTCCAAACAAAAGGCTCTCACCATTTTGGCCACAATTTCTAGCATTGCCTGCAATTCTCGGGTGGCGTTTTCTTGCTCCAACCTCGACACAGTTTACAAGTTCTCTTTTGATACCATAATTTCCATCAGAAGGTTGGTCAGGAGATGGGGTCTCGGGCACAGTCATTTGGCATTCTCGTAGGGCTTCTCTATTTTCTGTAACTTTTCCAGGTGTTGTTTCCTGAGCATTTTTTTCAGGGGGCATGTTTTCTTGGTCTTTCATAACTTCTTTGCGCAATGCAGCCCCCCCATCAGATAGCTCGAGACATAATGGACCAGTTGAGGCTTGATTGAATTGGTACATTGAGCTTGCACCAGAGCTAAAACTCCCAATGAAGCTGTTCTCATAGCAGACATGAGAATATGGGCTTGTAACTGAATCAAGATGATGGCGTAGTAGTTGCTTGCACTCTTTGGATAGATCTTTTATGAAATGGTTGTACGATTGCCTTAGAGAAGCATGAAAACCGACGTATCCATCCATATCCGCTGATCTATGTCCGTCTGCATTATAAAAATGACATTTGAATAATCAACCATTATGTAATGTAGAATTGGATTGCATGTCCTATTCTAACATTAGAATGCTATTATAGCGAACTCCGTAAACAGTTTCTGCTTCAATAAACTGCATAACTTTTTCCAAAAGTATTAGTTAATTAAGATTGATTACTGCTTCACACAATCTAAAGAAATGGATGACTGAAACAAGAAAAGAAAATTTGATTAATTTTGCAATAATACTAAGTACAGGAGGCTTCGATTCTCCTGAAGGTCAGCTTATTCATTTCGTCAGAGAATATCAGCTAAGATGGTAATTAGTCTAAAGAAGCAGGAAGTTGCTCAGACTCGGAACAAATATAAGACTTAAGTTCTTACGGTTGGAGTCATGTCCATGATTTTTCTCAATAGAAATCTCGAAGAGATTGCCCAAAACAAAAGCCAAACGATCACAAGCTGTGTCAAGAAGAGGAGCAAGCCAAGATCGAGCTGCAGCTCGTGCAATCTCTGCAGCTGCCTCAGTAATTCCTCTACCCCCACCACGGCCAGTATGAGCAAGCAAAATGTTAGCCACCTGTCACCAACTCCGTTAAATTAAGTTCCCCATGTCTAACAAGAATGCGTTTTTATTTTAAGGAAAATACCTTCTCCCTTGACACAGGGGGGCATTTAATTGAATATGTTGCGCATCGAAATTCATGCATCACCCTCTCAAAGGCAGCACCACCATAAAGGCGAAGGGTCGCATTTGGAGGTTTAATATCAACTGTAACACTTGGCCAACTCCCAATACCACTCTCTGACCGTTCTTCCTCTGTTGTTTTCCCCCATTGCTCGGGTGCTGGATCTGCTGCACCATCAATAAGTGCCTCCTTTATCAAACACAAGAAACACCAAATCAGAATATTTTCTTCTCTCAAAGATACATTATACTTAGCACTGCAAAAAGATAGTGCCAAGTTCTTGCCCATTCCAGATACTCTGGAAGTAACACCTTAAACAGATAACACATAAAGCTAATGAGGAGTGCAGATACTACGTAGATTTTAGAAACAATACTGACCACATGATTGCATAAAGCGGCAGTGTGCAACATGGCAGATTTCCGAAGATGTGCAACATCAGATGTTGCCTTTATCTTGCACTCCGTTCTAGCAATTTCAGCACTGACTTCGCCACATCGTTGTTCAAGCAGAGCAAGTGTTGCCGGTGCAGCTTCTTTGTATCTTCTCTGGAGCTCCGCCTCCAAATAATCTCTGAGACAACCGAACCCAACATAGGATCTGTATTTGTCTTCATCAAACCCACCTTTAATACTATCACGCAAATAGTGTAACATCTCTGCATCCACTTGAGATATTTGACGGCGAAACTCATCATTGGAAATTGTGCCTCGATCCTTAGGCAGTGCCACAAAAAACGGACGAGTATTCTCCCCTAGATAACCACTTGCACTCAAATACCGATCTACTTCCCAGCGGTCAGTGAACTCCTGAACACGGATTATGTCACAATCATAGCCAGTACATGAGAGGAAAAGTAATACCAAACAACTCATTGAAGAGGAAAAAGAAGGCAAATATGTATCAAGTATGGTTATCAAAGGAATATCGTTGATGATTATTCCCCATACAGGCATACTCGTCCAATAATCTAGGAGATAACTTACCCCAGCTTCCTTTTTTTTAACCCAAAAAAAATAAGCAATGATTTTGAATTTGCATTTTAGAAATCTCAGCACTCATCACATAATTTAGTTTTTTATCTGTTAAAGCTAACACCTACTGATACACTAGAGCATATGCATAAACTTCTTATCATCAATATTAGAAGCGTAAGCCAGGAAAACTTGGTGTTGATACCTTGAGCCGGTTATCAAATTTGGAGACAACAATCACTGTCCTCCTAAAGGTTGGATCAATCTCTCGAATAGTGTCCAGCCATAAAGACGAGCACCATTCCACACTGCTCTGCTGAAGGAACAGAATAATTCGATGGGGTGGACTGGCTAGTGACTTCACCATGGATAGAATCTCATCTGGCGTTCTCTCCGGTTCGCCCTTCTTCGCCTGCCAGAAGAATATAATGAGTCACTCCAACATGTGTGCTACTATTTGATTAGTTGTATATTCAATGGCACATAACTTACTTTTAGAACAAAGCCAGGTGTATCGATAATGGTAAGATTAGGACAATGGGCATATTCTGCTCTCATGACAATCGGCTTTGAAGAGACTGCAGCTCTAGTCCTTTTCAAAAGTGATTCAGTCCGTAACTTTATGGTATCTGCAATTGCAGAGGCCAGCACAATAGGGCTTCCATATTCTTCTGAATCCTCCTCCTGCATCAAAATTTAAAAGCCATGTTCCAAATATCAGTATTTCCTCCATTTTTAAAGTCAGCACACAACAATTAACTCATTTTGAACAGATACAGGAATTCTAAAGCCAATCTTGATTAGTTGGGATTGAGGCATAGTGAATTGAGGTCAGCTATATGAATTCTCTATACCCATTTCGCTCTATTGATAATTCATGGTACTATGTTAACTTACTGCACCCCCTTCTCCTTACCTATTTGAGACCGACTATAATTTGCTAACAGTTTCAGTTCTATGTACCGACAGTGTACATAGAGTCTCTTGATGAGCATGAACAGTAATCAAGTAAAATTGGTAACAGACCTACTATTACAAGTTTCAATTCACCGATAATATAAAAATAATATACAGTGTCATTATATATAACTTAAATACATTTGTCAAACTCCTGCATAGCCGAGTTCAAGAATGACATAAATTAAAAAGGAAAAAAGAGTAGAGCAGACCTGAAAGCGGCAACGGGGCTCTAGAGCGGTGGGGTCGTGGACCATTTGCAAGATGAGAGGGCGTCGGGTACCCATCTCAACTTCTCGGACATTGAACCGGAATCCCAATAGGGCTTCGAGGAGGGAGCTCTTGCCATCGGACTGTCCACCAATGGCTACTATTTCAGGAATCGGAAGTTTCTCACCGAAGGCCACAGCCGCTGCTTGGAGACGATTGTAAGCCTCAAATCGGTCCTTGAATTCAGAACCCGAATCCAAAGCATGCTGCTTGTGGTGTTTCTTGGAAATGGAAGTACTGTTTGGGGTTTTGGTTGGTGTGTTGAGGAAGGTATTGGTCGTAGACATTGTTAATGGAGGGGAACAATGGAGGAGTTAGGAGCCTATGACCCAAATAGGGGATTCAATTCATCAATTTTGAATTTGAATTGACGAGGGGGGAGGGGGGTAGACGTTGAGATTCTTGGGCTTAATTGTTGCTTTTGGACCAAAATGAGGGCGCAGTCAGAATATCAATGGCCTGATGTTTGAGGCCCATTTGTTGCTTTTGTGTATGTGAGAGTGTGAGCAGAAGAAGCCCAATAACATATTTTGCGTCTTCTTTATTAATTTGTTAACGCATTAATTTTGAAGCCTTTGTCTTTTCCTTTGCAAAAGAATGTATTAGAAGCAAACAAATTAAAAAAAAAAAAAAATTCAAAATTTTATTTTTCATAAAATAAAGGATTATAGGCATGCAAAATGATTCTACTAGTGCACTCTAATAGTTTGGTTCATGAGAAACGCTTGAATAAAAATAGCTTGAAGAAGGAAGGATAGAAAGCAGAATAATCATGAGACTGTAATAAAGTTAAAGTTTATGATCGAGCAACAAGAGCACAAGTAGAATAAAGTTAACTTTTCATGCGGTATATAGCTACATATGTACCCCATGACAAACTATATATTATCTTCATATCATAATTAGTTTCATTAATACCAACTATCAATCTATCATCAACGATAGAAAGAAATGCGTGCAAAAACCTATTACATATAGCGAAAGACAGGCTGACTTTACCATTTAGTTGTGCATGATCGCGAGATGACCAATTAAAACTATCACTTTATAACTATAAACAACAATTAAGGAGCCTCAATAGTCATTCTCAACATAGGGGAACATACTCGGTATAGTATGAAGGCATCGTTTAAACACATAAACTCATTGGGAGTTCGTAGATTTTAATTACTTTTCCATGTCTTTCTCTTTATTACTTGTGCTTCAATTATTTCTTTCTGAAGAACAATATTAGCTTCAATATTGGAGTGTCAGATTTTTTTTTGTAACAACTGCAAATATTACCATACCAACAAACAAGAGTTCACAATACACCTAAAGAGCACCTAACCACACATCCATCTTCTAGGAAGATTATTGTGAGGAATTAGGCATCAACAGTGACTTTCTAGTTATACATGATTTTTTGTACCAATCTATTGCTCCTATAGTTTCATCTAGTATGGATTAGAAGTTCTAAGCGATGTACAATTTCCTTCTGACTCTGTACTTCAACTAGCTCAATATTTACACTTTGTTTCTTGAAAATGGCACAGTTCCTTGACCTCCATGTATGGTAGATGATAGCACTCCAAATAGTCGCTATTGTTTCCTTGGTTGATTGCTTCCAATGCTTACTTCTAATTCTTTCCAATATCCTCTTCACCTCTCCTGCTTGGAGTTGGATGCTCAGCCAACTTTCCAATTTCTTTTGAAGTGCACTGGTCCATGCACATTCTGCAAATAAATGCAAAGGAGTTTCTGTAATGTGTGTACTACGTAGGCAACATTCATTATTATCCACTAGAATACTCAGTTGTCGAAGCCTATCTTTCATCAAGAGTCTGTTCTGTATATCTAACCATAGAATAAATCGATACTTTGGTTGAGGAATAGCAGTCAACACCAGGTCAGCAGTAGCCAATTTTGTAAGATTACCTTTGAGAGCAATGTACCTTCTTGTGATAGAAAACCTTCCAGTAGAATTCAACCTATATTTGCCTTTTAAGTACCAAGTGATCAAGTCATCCTTCAGAGAGTTTATCTTCTTCCAATACCAGTTGCAATCCAGATGAGGCCTATGTGTCCAAATATTATTGCCATGCTTCATAGTTCATACACACCATGAACCCACTTCACCTATAAGGAGTCCTACTTCTCTGATAGATTCCATATAAGCTTGCCAACAGTTGCAATATTCCATTATCGACAGCTCTTAATATTAAGTCCTCCAAACTTCTTAGACACACAAATCTTATCCCAGGATATTAGAGGTGTCTTTTTCTTCTCCTTAGTACCTCCTCATAAGTAATTTATACATAGCTTATCAACTTCCTTAAGTACACTCTGAGGGAGTATAAACATAGCCCCCCAGAAACTATGTATGGAGAAGAGTATTGCATTAATGATTTGTAATCGCCCAACATAGGATAACTGCTTTGCATAGCCACATTTTATTTTCTGAGTGATCTTATCAATCAATTGATGATAGTCCAATTTGTTCCACTTCTTTGAAGAAATTGGTTGTCCCAGATACCTGATAGGCAAGGTCTGTATTGTGAATCCCGTTATTTCCAGTAGTCTTTTTTTTGTTGTTTCCTCTACGTACCCCTGCAACAAATATGCTTGATGTCTCCATATTTGCTACCAATCTTGTAACCTTGGTGAAGTTATCTAGTGCCTCCATTACTCTTTTAACAAATTTTTCTTGACATTTGCAAAAGATCATTAGATCATCAGCAAACACCAAGTGAGTGAGCTTGAGTTGTTTACACATTGGGTGAAACTTAAAATCTAAGTTCACTCATACATTTAAGTGTTCTTCACAAGTACTCCATAACTAATATAAATAGGAGGGGAGACATGGGATCCCCCTGTCTTAGTCCTCTTCTCCCCTCAAAATATCCATTATGTTATCCATTAACAAAGATAGAATACTTCATTGAGGTTACATACTCCATCACAAGCTTGATAAATTTTCCTGGAAACCCATAGCTAGTTAATGCCTCTTCTATAAATTCTCAGCTCACCATGTCATATGTCTTCCTTAAGTCAATCTTCATAAGGCATCTAGGGGTTTTCCTGTTGTAATGCCTTAGTATGTTATGGCAAACTAAGACATTATGCACCATGGATCTTTTCTGTACAAAAACAGACTGATTTTCAGACACCAGATGGCTTACCCCTTCTTTAAGCTTCATACATATAAGTTTTGATATCACCTTATAGATCACATTACAATATGCAATTGGTTTGTATTGACTAGATTTTTTAGGAGTTGATACATTTGGAATGAGTGCAAGCATATATCTGTTTCAGAAGTTGTCCAGTTTGGAAAAACTCCAACACTGGAGGCTACATCTTTCCCTATTATACTCCATGCTGCTCTGAAAAATCACTTCCATACCCATCCGGCCAGGACTCTTATTGATATCAATACTAAATACAGACTTCTTAACACCCTTTTTAGTGAAAGGCTTACGTACGTTCAATTAATGATCCTCTGTTAGTATTAGGTCATTCCATAGCAAACCTCTGAAGGTTCTGATTCTTTCCTCATATCGTTTCCCCAGAAGATCCTGATAATAGTGACAGTCTAGCTATATCAGCTTGTTTTGTTTGCCAGTTGCCTTGATTATCCTTGAGTTGAACTATGGCTTGCTTCATTTTTCTAAGCTTTATCACTGAGTAAAAATAACGTGTATTATCATCCCATAGTTTAATCCAATTGGCCTTGCTTCTTTGCTGCAAGAACACCTATGCTAAGTTGGATGATTTCCTTAGTTTCTATTATTTCTTCTTTTCTGTCTGCTGCAATATCATGTTTCCAAGATCCTTATTGAGCTGCTCCTGTATAATCTTCAGTGCTGCCCTATCCTCTTGTGCTTCAGAAACTATATTCTTGTAGTATTGTGTATTAAGCTTCCTAATTTATCTTTTCAGCATCTTCATCTTCCTTACTACCTGAAAATTTTACATCCTTCCACCTGCATTTCCCAGCCTGTTTCAATCACTCTCAAGAATTAATTGTGCTTGGACCGTACATTACAGTACTTGAATGTTCTTCTCTGCTTAACATTGTTGTATTCCATTCTGATCTTTATAGGGTAATGATCATTGATTCCTTCTGCCAAACATATTGATTTACATGTAGGCATGCTATGCACTCATTCATTATTGATAAACATCCAATCTATTTTTGAGTAGATCCTTTGACCTTCCCCTTTCTCATTCCATGTAAACTTCTGGCCATTATGTGCTAACTCCATCTAACCACTCTTTTCTATGTAGCTTTTAAAGTCAACTACCCCTGCCCATGTGACTGGTCCTCCCCCCTCCCCCAATTCTATCTTCACTACTTACTACTGAATTGAAATCACCAACCACTAGCCAAGCCTTTGTGCTCCTGCTGCTTAATGTTATTATCTCTTGCCAGAGGGATCTCCTTTCTTCTTTTGTATTGAAAGCGTATACAAAGAAAATCATACATGTCACATATGAGGGAATATGCAGCACGTCACAAGTCACTATTTGTGTCTTAATATTGACAGGAATTCTTATAGTAATCTGGCCTCCAAGTTATCAATAGTCTTCCTTTATAGTGTGCTTTAAGATTAGTAATATACTCCCACCCTTCAAACTTGCTTTTTGTTATTTCTTCAACTTTATTTCTCTTTATTTTTGTTTCCAGCAAACCTACTAGCCCTACCTCCGTATTTTTGCAGAGTAGTTTAGCATATCTCTTTTCCAAGGTAATAAAGTTGATGGATGAAATGGAGGCTTGCTTCCGGTGTTTTATGTGATAAGAATGTGCTTCGAAGACTTAAGGGTATGTTTTATAGAGTGGTGATTCGACCGACTATGTTGTATGGGGTTGAGTGTTGGCCAGTTAAGAACTCCCACGTGCAGAAGATGAAAGTAGCAGAGATGAGGATGTTGAGATGGATGTGTGGGTGTACCAGGAGAGATAAGATTAAGAATAAAGCTATCCGGGACAGAGTGGTAATAGCTTCCGTGGAGGACAAGATGCGGGAGTCGAGGCTGAGATGGTTCAGACATGTTAAGAGAAGACACACATTGATGCTCATGTTAGGAGGTGTGAGAGGTTGGCCATGATGATTTAAGAAGAGGTAGAAGTAGGCCTAAGAAGTACTAGGGAGAGGTGATTAGACATGGCGCTCCTTCAGCTCACTGAAGACATGACCATTGATAGGAGGGTGTGGAGGTCGAGGATTTAGGTAGAAGGTTAGTGGGTAGTTTTAGTTGCTCACTGATAGTCTTAGTAGCACTCATGTTCCTTCATATTCTTAGATTTTTATTGTTTAATGTGGTTTTATTCGCCTTAGGTACTGTATTCCATGTTGCTATTATTTTGTACTACTTATCCTTTGTCTCCCTCTTTTACTTTCTCTTCCTTCTCTCTTCCTTTATTGATTTCCTCTTATTCTTCTTACCCTTTCTGAGTCGAGGGTCTATTGAAAATAATCTCTCTACCTGCATTAGGTAGGGGTAAGATCTGCGTACATACTATCCTCCCCAGACCCCACCTGTTGGGAGCATACTGGGTTTTGTTGTTGTTGTTATTGTTGTTGTCGTTGTTGTTGTAGTTTAGCCCCTATCTGCTTATTTGGGGAATTTATCCCCCTCACATTCCAGCAGAGTAATCTAACCATTCCCTATAATGGGAATAGGTCGACCACCCTTATTATTCCCTTAATCTTTACTTATACCACTAGTTGTCTTTTGGAGCACTTGAAATGGATTGTTTTCTTCCATTTGCTGTTGTTCTTTGTTCTGTTTCCTCCCTACTCTCATATGAGTGATCCACTCAGTAAAATGGGGCTGATTTTTCCCCATCCCGACCCTTGCCTTCTTGTTGCTTACTAGCATGTGCTTGCGTATTCCCCTGTTTCTCTTGAATTGTTCCTTTTCCATCAGTAGTTTGCTTTTCTATTAGGACCCCTTTATGCTTCTCCTGTACCTATTGGCCCTTCTTATCACTTTTCTTCCTACAGTCTGCAATATCATGCCCATATTGGTGACATAATTAACATAGGGTTGGTCTCCAATCATATACAATCCTTTGCTCAATTAGGTAACCTTTTTCATTCCTAAAGATCACACAGTCAGGCAATTTAGTATCCAACCCCACCTCCACCAGAAGTCTAGCAAAATTCAATCCAACTTTCTTTTCTGTACTTTGGTCTACCATAAGTGGTTTCCTGACTAAAATTCCTATCTTGCCTAATCCCTTAGGGCTCCAATACTTGAAATCTAGCCACGGTAGTTTGATCTATATTGGAACCGTTTGTATTTCTTCCTTTGAAAACTCCATGTCAGGGTTTCATGGTTTAACAATAAAAGGTTTATTGTCAAAATGGAAAATGCTTCCCCTGTAATACTTCATTTTATGCAGCCTCTGTTTCAAACCTTACCAGAATAATTCCATTATTTCAACATCGCAATTTGACTTCTTCCATGTTTAGTCCACATCCTTTGTATATATCCTTTGATCACTGCAAGTGGAGGAGTGCCGGGTTTTAACCGACATTCTGTTTTATTTTTTTTCATTTGGGCCTTCTGTTTTTCTGCAAAGAAAGTCTGCAAATTGAAAAATCCAAAATTTCGTGCTTCTTTTCCATAATCGGTAAATCGAAAAAAATGAGGCTTTGAGAGGAATGGGAAGAAGGGAGACGACCTCTGTGTGAGGCTTGCAAGAAAATAAGCTTTATTGAAGGATTCAGCCGCGGGAAATGGGAATTGGGATGTTGCTCGGATGAGGGTTTTTGGGTTTTTTTGTTTTTTGAATTTCCGGCAATAGTACATTTATATATGTTGGGGCCAAAGTGTAATAATTGAATATTGAGGATAAAGTATGAAATTCCCCCTTCACTCAATAATTAAGCTAAATCTCATTTGAGCTCTAATTAAGCAAGAAGGTCAATTCTGCAATAATTAAAACATGAAGATCAATTTTGCAATAATTAAAACTTGAAGGTCAATTTGCAATATAAATTTTAAAAAGGGTCATGTGGTAAATTGCATAGTTAGTAAAGTCAAATGAAAAACTTGGTCATTTGAATTTAAGAAGTTCCCTAGCTCATAGAATTCAGTGATTTAAGATAGTGGTTTTCGTTCCATAAGTCAATCAGTAGTAAGTTTTCAATATTCTAACTACTTGATTTACTAGTTGCTCTTTCCCTGCATATTTTTAAAAATCAGTGATCCTTTTTCACTAATTAACTTACTCCCTCTCAATTGTACATTGGCTAGACCACGACAAGCTAGATTTGTATGCAGTAGTAAACAAAATAATTAGTCAACACGCAAACCAGACTTTGAACCTATAGCCTATAGGTATTAGCTCTTCCAAAAGCAATTATTATTAGAGGCCGCAGAGTAAGGAAAAAACTTATTCGTGCATGATGTTTACAATAACTCTATAAAGGCTACGCACATACTTACAATTTGACATAATTTTTCATTTAGAAATTTAAATTAAGCCTTGTTCCGATTGAATATTTGTAGTAGACCTAGTTTGTACCAATCAAACACATTTTACACTGGCTTGGAAATACATCGACCGAGTGTCTGCAAGCGTTCTTTACGTGGAATAATTAGCCAATTAAATTGTTGATTTCACTTGTAACAAATCATTTTCACACTTTGTTGGACAGCTCTCTATACTTTTTCGTGCAGACACGAGCTTGAGATACTTTCAAGTTAATGCAAAATGTATCTGATTGATACATTTTGGATATATTATAACTATTTAATCGGAACAAGGACTTGTCAAGATATCTAAAAAAATCGAGATAACTTTAAGTGTCTTCTGGTAGCCTTCTATAATACTTGATAACATATCTTTTTATAAACTGTAATTAATATTAATCAGTATTCATTTGTACCTTTTTTGTATAACTAATTATAACAACTAAATTTTCAAAACCAAAGTACAATAATATAAATTAGGGCGGTAGAGGCACGTGAATAAGTTGAGAAAGAGAAGTCAACCATGTGATGGTTCCAATTTCAGCAGTGTTTACGGTCCAGATTTGATAATGGAAACCACCTATCACATTATCACGCGAATTACTTAAACCGGAGTCGCCGGGACGCCTAGGATCTAGCATGAGAGGCCTTGAGGAAAAAGGGCATAATCTCGCGTTTTGCCCGCCGGGAAATCGGATCTATTCAACGTGATATATGGGTGTCATCGGTCTTATGGTTCAAACAAAAATTAAACTCGATCCTAAATTACTCTTCACTCCACCCCTCCTTTTCCATCTTAATGACCAATTAATACTTAGTAATGAGGTCTTAGTATATACTACTGGGATATTTAGTTTTATATTCCATTACAAGACACTTGTCACTTACAAAAACTAAGAAAACATTTATTGTTTTTTAACTACTCACCCTTAATAGTCCAAAAATGTCATAAGTCATTACTTGTTTATTTGTACTATATTAAAAGCACGAAGGCGCTTACCGAAATATCGTTCGCTTTTTTTATCCTTTTAAAATAGAGTTCATATGGATAAAATAGTCATTTTATTAGTTTCCTAATATTTAAGATTTCAAAGTTAACTAATAATTTTTACTATCAAACATTTCCTTATTTAAATACAATTTCAAGATTTAAAAGCATTTCCTTATTTGAATAGAATTTCAAGATTTTAAAAAGGCACAAGACCAATATATTTAACTAATTTAGTCGCTTTTAATAAAAACATCCGAATTCAATTGCTAAATTAAATTTTAGTAATTATTGTTAAATTAAGTTTTAGTAATTAACTATCATTATGTATATATTTGCTTCCACGATTTCGTGCAAGTTTTTGTTAATATGCCAATATGCCTAACATTTAGGACTACTTATTCTTTTCCTACCTAAAAAGAACCCTTCCAAGCATAAAAAAAAGGTAACGTGGTATTGACCACTTTCTTTTCTAACCATTTCTATTTCTTCTAATGTTTCAAAAATACAAATTAAATTTGACAAATACTTCTTACTGACCTGTTATTTAGAAAATGATGATAATAACCAAATTTAGTAAGATTATTGCAAGAAGATCAAAATAAGATCTCTATTCTTCTTTATATTCAGTTAATGATATTAAGGATATTATAACTGATACATAAGACCTTGAATTAGATATGATTTTTGATAATTTGTCGTATTTCTTATTAAGCCGCGGAATTTTACTGCTTAGCTACATAATTATTTGTCGCGATTTTTCTCTTAGTTGACCTGCCTAGAATACACAGTACCTATATAATCATTTTCATGCAAAGTTAAAATAAAAGAAGTAGATATATGATAGATCATCTGAATTGTTTTCATGCTTAGCTAGGCTATCCGTTTTTTTTTTTATAACCAAATGAGATCAATATTTTTCATTTTCAAGAGCTTTTATTTTTAAATTTTATTTTATAACTCAAATATATTATTTAATATTATTTATTAAATTTTTAAAAAGTTATACTCATACATATAAGGTACACGCGCATCGCGCGTATCCTAAAACTAGTTAAAGAAAAAAATAGGAGTAATTTAGTATAAAAATTGATAATTGTGGTGTCGGGCTAGCTTGCCCACACCTCTACTAATTTCACCTAGTATTTACTATATCTTATCCAGCATAAATATTGGGTAACTATATCCATGAAGTTTAGATAAATGATCAGAAATTACCTAATGGTTTTGCTTCCGTCGAAATTTGAATATGAGATGTGATGGTTTTCAACTCACTTATAATTAATCTATTATTCGTATCGGGTATGTCAAAAGTCAAAACCTTATAGTATGATAAATAAGAAAGACCGGAGTGAGTAATATCGAAATAATTTTAGTTAATATTATATTGGGTCTAATTTGTATGTATGGCTCAAGGTTAATACTTTCCAGCTCTCTTTTAGTGGTTAGACATATCAGCCTATTCGGCAATTCATTCGATAGGATAAATAAGAAAGACCATGAAACAAAAGCATTACTTGGCTCGAGTAATCTATATGGACACGGTTCATTCGACCGTTTGGCCCTTTACAAAATTTATCTATCGAGACCATGTTGACACGAAGCATTTTCCTTGAAATCATCTGAGGGTGATGCCCCCCAGTATTCGATGTTGATTGTAAAGAAGCTTCGGATACTGTTGAATTTCTCTAAGTTAGCACGAACAATGGTTGCCTCATTAGAAACCTTGCCGGATAAACCCATTTGGGATAAAAATCGGTTGAAGGGGAAAAGAGTGCAACGCGTACTTTCAGACCTAAGGACTTCGTGTTTGGAGAAAACTTCGATGTCTTCGATCAAACACCTGCAACTAGTTAGTATAAAATAAAAATAAAAATGGAGAAGGTCATACCTCAGCAATAATATCATTTGAGGAGTGATATGTTCGAATTATTTGGTAATTATTCGCCGTTCATCGTACCAAGTTTGTAGGACCCTCTTCCGACGATATCGAGGGCTTGATATGGTCCCTCCCAATTTGCAGCCAAGTTTTCCTTCGTTTGGGTCTCGAGTATTGAGGGTGAATTTTCTTAGAACAAACTCCCCGATTCTAAAGTGTCGAAGATTAGCTCTTCGGTTGTAGTACCTTTCGATCCGCTGCTTCTGTGCGGCCATTCGAACAAGGGCGGCTTCCCATTTTTTATCTAGCAATTCGAGGCTTGTATTCATAGCCTCGAGATTTGACTCTTTCGTTGCATATCGAAACCTGACGATAGGTTTCCCGACTTTGACGGGGATCAGAGCTTCGCCGCCATATACTAAGGAGAACGGTGTTTCCCCCGTACTGGATTTTGACTACGCCTAAAGGACCTCGGGCAATATTTCTCTCCATTTTCCCTTAGTGTCGTTCAATCTTTTTTTTAGATTCTGAATGATGGTCTTGTTTGTTGATTCAGCCTGTCCGTTCCCACTAGGATGATATGGCGTTGACAAGATCCTTTTTATTTTGTGGTCTTTGAGAAACTTTGTTATTTTGCTGCCGATGAATTACTTTCCATTGTCGCATACGATTTCAGCAGGCATCATGAGTCGACATATAACGTGGTCCCAGATGAAGTCTATAACTTCTTTTTCTCTGACTTTCTCTAAAACCCACTTAGAGAAATAGTCAGTCATAAATAAAATGAACTTAGCTTTACCTGGGGCCAATGGTAGAGGGCCGACGATATCCATTCCCCATTTCTTGAACGATCATGGGGATATGAATGAATGGAGTTGCTCTCCGGGCTGTTGGATCATCAGCGCATATCTTTGGCACTTGTCGCACTTTTGAACGAATTCTTTAGTATCTTTTTCCATATTGGCCCAATGGTATCCCGCTCTGATGACTTTGTGAACCAATGATTCGGCACCGGAATGATTTCCGCAAGTGCCCTTGTGAATTTCTCGTAGGACGTAGTCGGTGTCTCCCTGACCCAAACATATCGCTAACGGTCCATCGAACATTCTTCTATATAGTGTTCCATCTTCGGCCAATGTGAATCGAGCGGCCTTCGCTCGTAGAGTCCTTGATTCCTCTAATCCCAGGTTAGACTTGTGGAGTTTATTTCGGCGTGGCCTTCTTCGATCACTGACTTTGAAAGTTGTACAACAGTCCCCGAGCTAATTTCATTATCTTCGACTGATGACCCCAAATTTGCAAGGGCATCGACCTCACTATTTTGTTCTTCAGGTAAATGTTGCAGGGTTCATTCTTTAAACCGATGTAGTGTTACCTGTAGTTTGTCCAAGTACCTCTGCATTCGATCTTCTTGAACCTCGAAGGTTCTGTTGACTTGGTTTACCATAAGTAGGGAGTCACATTTGACCTCGATGACATCTGCTCCCAAACTTTTAACTAGCTCGAGACTTGCAATCATGGCCTCATATTCGGCCTCATTGTTAGTCAACTTAGAAGTTTGATAGATTGTCTAATTGTACTTCCCGAGGGCGGCTTCAAAATGATGCTTAGCCCGAACCCCTTCACGTTCGAAGCGTCGTCTGTGAAAAGGGTACACACCTTTGAAGATGTACCCGTTTTTAATAACAGTTCCTTTTCGACCTCAGGTACGAGGGATGGCGTGAAATCGGCCACGAAGTCTACTAAGATTTGAGACTTGATGGTCGTTCGGGGTTGATACTCGATATCATACCCATTGATTTCGACGACCCATTTGGACAATCGTCCCGAGAGTTCGGGCTTAAGCAATACATTATGAAGAGGATAAGTGGTCACCACACAAATTGGGTGACATTGAAAATATGGTTTTAATAGGCGCTTATTAGAGCAAGCGCTAATTTTTCTAAGTGTGGGTACCAGGTCTCGGCCTCACCTAAAGTTTGACTAACATAGTAAACACAAAATTGCGTACCTTGCTCTTCTCGAACTAGGACCCCACTTACCAGGATTTCCGAGACTACTAAGTATAAGTAGAGTTGCTCGTACGCTTTTGGAGTATGAAGCAGTGGTGGGGTCGAGAGGTACCGCTTTAATTCTTCCAATGTATGTTGGCATTCCGAGGCCCAAGAAAAATTGTTCTTCTTTTTGAGTAGTGAGAAGAAACTGTGACTTCGATCTAAAGACCTCGAGATGAACCGACATAAAGCGGTTATCCGCCCTGTTAATCTTTATACGGACTTAACATTGTACACGATTGTGATGTCTTCGATTGCCTTGATTTTATCGGGGTCGATTTCGATCCCCCAATTTGACACCATAAAGCCGAGGAACTTGCCTGAACCGACCCCGAATGCACATTTCTCCGGATTGAGCTTCATGTTGTATTTTCTCAATATATTGAAGGTTTCCTGCAAATGTGTTAAATGGTCCTCTGCGCGCAGGGACTTAACTAGAATATCATCAATATAGACCTCCATTAATTTACCTATTTGTTCTTCGAACATTCGGTTCACTAGGCATTGGTAAGTAGAACCAACATTTTTTACCCCAAGTGGAATTACATTATAACAATAGGACATACTAAGGGATGAACGAAGTCTTTTCCTGATCCTCCGGGTTCATTTGAGTTTGATTGTGCCTGGAGTAGGCGTCGAGAAAACTAAGGATCTCGTGGCCGGCCGTGGCATCAATCATGCGATCGATATTCAGCAGAGGGAAAGAGTCTTTTGGACATGCTTTGTTTAAATCTTTATAGTCTATGCACATTCTAAGTTTGTTCCCCTTTTTAGGGACTACAAATACGTTTTCTAACCATTCGGGATACTTTACTTCCCGAATGGATCCAATTTTGATAAGTTTGGTTACCTTGTCCTTGGCGAATGCATGTTTTACCTCGGATTGGGGCCTTCTCTTTTTCTTTACCGGTCTGAACTTAGAGTCCAGTCTCAATCGATGTGTTGTGATCTCCAGTGGGATCCCTGTCATATCTAAGTGGGACCAATCAAAACAATTCATAGTACCGATAAGAAATTTAATAAGTTTTTCCCTGAGCTCGGGGGTTAGCCCTGTGCCCAGGTATACCTTTTGCTCGGGCAGGTGCTCGATCAATATGACTTGTTCCAACTCTTCGACTGTCGATTTGGTAGCGTCGGAATCCTTGAGGATTATAAAGGATCGAGGGATCCAGTAGTCGTCTTCCTGGTGGCTGAGGTTGCTATTTAGCTTCCTATTTTCCTTTGGTCTCTGATCCATTTGACGAAAGCGCCGATACAGGTATCACTTCATCGACCGCGATTTTTTTTTCAGCATGTTGTTCCTCATATACCATTTTTACTCCATGCGGCGTTAGGAATTTCAGCATTTGGTGAAGGGATGAAGGGACTGCCCTCGTATTGTGAATCCAGGATCTTCCGAGCACGGCGTTGTATCTCATATCATCTCGATTACATGGAACTTGGTTTCTTGAATAGTCCCAGCTACGTTTACTGGTAAAATGATTTCACCTATAGTTGTTTCGCTTGCCATGTTGAAACCATTGAGAACCCGAGCTGTGGGTACGATCTGATCCTGTAGGCCGAGCTGCTCCACGACCCTCGATCAAATAATATTGGCCGAGCTCCCTAATCAATTAAAACATGTTTAACTTGAATTTTATTCATAAGGATAGAAATTACCAAAGCGTCGTTGTGGGGTTGTGAGATCCCTTCTGCTTCCTCATCATTTAATGATAAAGTGCCTTCTGCCACATAGTCTTGAGTTTGTTGTTCCCAGGTGATTGATACTTTAGTGCGTTTGAACACGGGCCCTTGTGGAATATCGACCCCTCCAACGATCGTGTGAATCACGTGATGTGGTTCTTCCTGATCATTTTTCATGTTTGCATTCCTGTCTCTGAAATGGTTTTTATCTCGGTCGCTCAAGAACTCTCGAAGGTGACCCTCGTTGAATAGATGAGCTACTTCCTCCCTTAGTTGTCTGCAATCTTCGGTTATGTGACCATATACCATGGTATTTGCATATTTGATTGGGATTTCTTTGGGATGGATCAGTCTGTAGGGGTCTGGCCATCTAATATCTTTGATTCTCCCAATGGATGACACAATACTCGACGCGTCGATGTTGAAGTTGTACTCCGATAATAGTGGTGCCTCTGTTGGATCGACATGTTTATCAAAACCACTTTTTCTCATGAGTCCTCGAGAACTCTGTCCTCGATCATTTCGGATGGGATTGCGTCTTGGGATGCTGTTTCTACGATCTGCATTGTATGGTTGATATCGGTCTCTGTTCGACCAAGGTTCTCTATCGATATCCCTCTGATTTCTGTCGACGGGCTTGTTCGGATAAATAGAACCGGGAGGGGTGCCCAATTGATCATCCTCGACCCTGATCTTTGACTGGTACATATTATGTACATCGGCCTAGGTTATCGCCGGATATTCAATTAAAATGTGCTTCAGTTGACGAGATGCCACCGAACTTCGTTCATTCAAACCTTGCGTAAAGGATTGGATATCCCAATCGTCTATGACCGGTGGTAGTTCCATGCGTTCCATCTATAATCGAGATACGAACTCCCTCAACATCTCGTTATCTTTTTGTTTCACCTTGAAGAGGTCGGACTTCCTAGTCACAACCTTTATTGCTCAAGCGTGTGCCTTTACGAAAGAGTCTGCAAGCATGGCGAAGGAATCGATGGAATTAGGTGGCAAATTGTGATACCATATCGTTGCCCCTTCGAGAGAGTTTTTCCAAATTTCTTCAGCAGAACATATTCGATCTCATCATCTTCTAAATCATTTCCTTTTATAACGCATGTATAGGAGGTGACATGCTCATTAGGATCGGGGGTCCTATGGTACTTAGGGATTTCTGGCATGGAAATTTATTCGGAATGGGCTTCGGAGCCGCACTTGGGGGGAACGGCTTATGCACAAAATTGTTTGAGTTCATACCTTTTAAAATCGGTGGTGCCCCCAATATTTGGTCAGCTTAAGATTTGTATGTCTCTACTTTATTATCATTTGCCTTGATTTTCTTTTCTCCCGATTCAATTCGTATAACCTCGAGCATTTTCATAATGGTGGGGTCAGTCCCTGATCATTAGCGTTCAACCTTTCCGGCACTGGCTCGGTCCTGTGGACAACTTCTGGTTCGACCCCACTCGGCGTTCGATGTTGATTTTGTAGTTACACTATAGCGGCTTGCTGAGAATGTAACATTTTAAATATCAATTGGAGGCTGACTCCACCATCTCCTCCGCCCTGCATACCTCGACCACCAGATTGACCTTCCATGCGTACGCTACCTTGGGGATCAGCGCCCAAATTTGCATTTAGGGCGATCTGTGAACTAACGTCGACGGGATTGGAAATTGGTACTTGTAAGGACCTGTGTCGGGGCACTCATTTTCTTAATTTAAAACCCGACCCTTATTCCATTAAAACACCCACCTTAGGCTTTGAGCATATTTTTCTGAAAATTTAGAGTGAGGGAAAGGAATCATAGAGAGAGGAAGTGGTCTTCATCAATTGTCCTTCAATCCTTGCCTAAACACCTTGGAGATTTTCAAGAAAGGCACCTAGGTATCCTTCCCAAGAGGTAAGCTTCTATCACCCAAGATCTTAATTCCACAATGTAGTTATAATGTTCCATTAGGGAGGTAATTCATGGGGATAATAGTGGTTATCTTTCATGCATGTGATCCTAAGGTATGTGAGGGAGTGTTAATACAAAGATAGGAAAGAAGGGGGAATGGGTTGGGGTAATCCTTCACTGAAAAAGGGACCATGGAACCTTAATAGACATATAATGTTTGACATAATGCTCAAGTGAGCTAGGGCTATGATCATTTCTTAATTATGGGTTCAATTGTGCTACATTGTTAAATAAATTGAAGGTGCTAAGGGTTCCAGAACTTGTTGTAGGAATTAAGGAAAACTCAATTAAGTTATGTATGGCTAATTCTCTTCTTCTTAGAATCGAACTCATGGTGTCCGAATAATTGGTGTAATTTCCGACTTGATCATACTAGAATTGATTGCCTTAATGTGTTGGGTTGGAGGATTTATGTTCCATAAGTGTTCTAAGTGTTTACCATGTCATCATGTTACTAGAGAACGTGATTATGATTTTTCAAGCTCCTTCCTTTATGTGTGCAATGCCTTATATGATAGTATTTATCAACATGGATGATGATGTTATTGGAACGAATAAAAAGGGGAAAGACTTGAATTGTAAAATGCGTCCAAGTGCCAAGAACTACTTAATTAATGAGGTTGTTTGTTCCATGTAATGAAAGATGGGAAAGAAATGTGAATTGAGTGAACAATTGAAAGAGGTGATGTCTCAAGTGAGATGGCTTAGTTGATCGGGCCGAGATCGGACACCATGCCGTACACATGGTGGCCTTTGTGCTAGATTTATTGATTAAATTGTGGATATGGATGATGTCTCACTTGAGATGGCTTAGTCGGTCGGGCCGCAACGGGACTCCGTGTAAGAACACGGTGACATTGTGAGTTGTGGCACTTTGCACTAAGATTATCAACCTAAAAAGATGGAAAATTGAATCAGAAACTATGTGATCCTTACTTGGTGTTTCTTTGAAGCACTTATTGATTATTATGACTGCTTTCTCTTTGTTTCACTGTTCATTCTACTAAGATTGGTGTTGCCTTTACATACTAGTACTATGCGACAGTACTAACGTCCCTTTTGCCAGGGGCGCTACATTTTTGAATGGATATAGGTGGTTCCATCGCAGATAGTGGCGCTCTCCCTCTCTCTCCTCACAACAGTCTTGGTGAGCCACATTTCTTCCTGGGGTCATGTAGTTATTCTTTTGTATAAGTTACCACATTTTGAGGTATAGTCGGGGCCTTGCTGCCGGTATTGTCATGATTGTCTTTTGTATCATTAGAGGCTCCGTAGACGTTTATGTGGGTCATGTATGGGTATCAGAGTGGTCACTGGATTAAGTTGTATTTTGAAATCTTTTCCTACTAAATTATAAATTGTATGTCCTTTTGGAAACTACACTATGGCATAACGTATATAATGAAAATGGACTAGCAATGTTTGTGCATGTATATCTGATCCCTCCCCTGTGTAGCAAATGGTAACACGTCCTCTTTTTCAACCATGAATGAGTCGGGTAGGAAAGGTCTAATATGCTTACTCGACCAGGTTCGCTCGGTTGAGCGCTGGCCGCGCTCCCCGAGGTTGGGGCGTGACAATACTCCTTCGAGACCAGCTTGAGGAACCTCGATCCCTGGGGCGGCTATATTGTCATTTTTCCCGTGGAATCCGAGGTCGTTGTCACCATGTGTGGGTGCTCTTTTTGAGTTTGACATGTTTTATCCTGAAAACAAAAACACTTACAAGAGCAAGCGTAAAATAGTGTGTGTTATCGGAATCAATATTAAGCAATCACTATCATCCTTAGCCCCACGGTGGGCGCCAAATTGTTTACCCTAAAATTTGGATAACAATTAAACTTATATTATTCTTTTAAGGAGATGTGATTTCACCTAACACTTACTGATAAATAATAATAATCAAATAGTAAGAAAAGCTAATCAGTATCTGAACAGAACTTAGTCCTCGAGTTAGAGTATCCTCGAACTGATTAGTGCAAGCACAATTTAGAAATATAACAAGCTGATGAACAAGCATGCAAGCGAGAGAGAATTATATTGCTTTTGTATCTGTGAACAAGATGCCTTACAAATGATTAGAACTCCCTTTTATATAGTAGATGAATTCTACTTATAGTACAACTCTAATTACGGACCCCATGATTAGCTGATTAACCGTTTCTGAGTTGATACGTTCCGAGATTCACGCCATGATCTTCGACCAACCACGGTATCTCACATTTCTGTTATCGTGTCATCTTCGATCTTACTCGATGTCTGCCTCATTTGGCTTCGATTGCTACTAGTCTCGATCTTGACAGATACCTCGATTCCACGCTTGGTACCTAATCCTCGTGTTTTAGTCTGTTCGGTTACAAAGTTGTCCTTCGATGTAAATCCCCGGTCTCGATCAAACAGTAAAATCGGGTGGGCCCGATTTTAACCGTATAGAAGACTCTTTTCAAACAATGTTAAGTAATATTTTATTGTTCTACTAGCTTGCTATTAATGTCTCTACTTTTACTGTAGAAGTCAAGCTTGCTTCCGGAGTTCGCTATAGCTATGGTTATAGGATCCAGAGCTTTGGACTAATTAAATAAATAATGATTCCCCATCTAATAAATTCTGAGCACAAGCAGAGAACAATCCCTTCCTTAAAATAAGGAATATTTTATCAAAAAATCTTCAACTTTTAAATGATATATGACCCCTTTGCCTCTCTTAGCTTTCACTCTTGTAGGAGACATCGATCACATACTTCGACTTGACTCAGAGAGAATGGCAACAATCAACTCCATCTTACTACTCAAACTCACTGCCATTTTCTGTCTCATTATTTTCCCACTTCTCCTCTCTTCAATTAACGCTGATCAAAACTCTAATTTTCTCTATGATGATGACGCCGAAGATCAAGACGAAGAATGGATTCTTGATACACCATTTTCTTATGATAATTCAAGAGGCAAGTCCTACGTTAAATTAATCAAGAAAGGTACGAGTTGTGACGCGAAAAAATACAATATTTGCAATGGAGTGCCAGCAAATAATGGAACGAGCATGCTTTATTGCTGCAAGAAGCATTGCAGAAATGTACTAGGAGACATGAACAACTGCGGTGTATGTGGGAAAAAATGTAAGTTTGGACAACGTTGTTGTGGTGGGGTTTGTACTGATGTCGTATATAATCCTATGCATTGTGGCAAATGTAACAAAGCTTGCTTGCCTGGAGTTAAATGTGATTATGGATATTGTGGCTATGCTTAGGGAAATATATTCAAAGTTATTATACAAGCTAGCTAGATAGCCCGAGCTCCATATTTATTATTCTCACTTTTGTGATTCTACGAGATGCTGATTACATTGGAAAATAAGTTTAGTAGGTCCAGTTCATAGTAGTATATTACTATTACTGAGTTTCTTTTTATTCTCTTTTTCCTGCTTTTGCATATAGGAGGAAGAGGAGGACAAGTTTTTGTACGTAATATATTACACATTTCAAACTCCATTTCATACACGGAGACACTATTGGCTATGTTTTCATTAATAAAAGTATGTGATTTGTTCTTGGTATTTTGTTGACGATTTGTATAATTTAATTAGTAGCCACATTTTTTGCAACATTAATGTATCTATTGACGGTAGACATGGCAAGGTAACTTGCCATTAACGCTGAAATACCAGAGTTTGGTGGTTTTAGAATAAGTGTAGTCTTACTATGTAGATATATACACATTTATTTTTTATGCATAGTTCATTGTTTATGCATAGTTCAAGCAGAAAATAATGAATTTAGTCAAACCAATAGAAGCGGCCCAAGATTCCCTTCTGATTTGGTCTTCTTTTTACTACACCTTATTAATAAAACCCAGTTATGAGTTAGATCTGCGGCTGCATTGCTAGAATAAAATAACTAGTCTAACTTGTGTCGGTGGAGAAGGCAAATGCAGGCTTGTTAAGAAATCACTATTCTTGCCTGCACAGAAGATTGACTTGAGAACTATAAATGTCAATAAAACCAGGTTAAATACTTTTAAGGACTGGTAATTTTCAATTATGTGACATTGTATTCTGGGCCGGGCCTAAACGGGCCAGTGGGCTGGGCTCAAGTGGTCCGGGTTTATGTGGGCCGGTCCCAAACGGTCGCGGGTTTCACGGGCCTTTGTGTAATAACCGGCCCGGGACAGGCCCAAACCCAAATGGTCCCGGGCTAAGTGGGCTCGGACTATTTTTTTTTAATTTTTTTTATCTAAGGCAATTTCTTGTAAATTATATTATATAATTGCGACTTAAATTTTTTTAATTCAAACACAAAAATATTGTAAAGAGATATTCAAAGGAATGCGTTATAATTTTTATTATTATGACATTAATAAAAAATGACAATATCTTTCTTAGTCTTCCTCCCCCCAATGGAATGAACACAACAAGGTGCTAATACCACCATTTAAAGGAAAAAAACTAATCAAGATGTGCCAAAATACAAGTTACATATTAGTTTACATTGTATCTCTTACAAATTTCATAAATCCTTCAAGGTCCGGAGGAATTTCCGTTGGTGGTGGTGGAAAAGAAGCTTGTTCATCACCGCTTCCGGGCGAAGCAGCATCCTCCGCAAGTTCATCTAGCATTTCTTCATAAGCTTCGTCTACCTCAGATTGTGATTCAGCAAGTCCAAAGTTTCTTCGTTCCGAACGGATTCAATCTTTGAAGGGTACTGATTTTTCCAAACTCTCCCTCATAGACGCTCTATGATCACCGAGTTGAAGTTTTGCTTGACTGAAAGCGCTCTCCGATGCCACTGTTGAAGCTGGAATAGTTAAAATGTCTCGAGCCATCCTTGAAAGAACCGAAAAGTGTTTTTCTTTGTCCTTCCACCATTCCAAAATATTAAATGAGTCGTCGGGATTCACTTCCTCAAGTCCCTACGAAAAATAAACTTCAAACTCATTTAGTTGTACAATCACTAGCCATGGAACCTTGAGGACCCCTGAACCCCGCCCAAGCACTAAGTTCTCTTACTCCCACAGTTCTTTTAGATGACTGCGAACTAGAAGAAGTAGGAGTTGGAACATTTGGTCTAGCATGATCTAAGGCAAGTTGATAAGCACTATAAATAGTTTGAGCATTTATTTTAATTGAGACTATTGCTTCCGGAAGTGTAGACAATTCCTCATCTTCAAGTGCTAAACCATTATAAACAGTTTCATACCAAAATTGAGGACCTCCTAATTTCATAGTAGGATTTATCAAGATAGCAACACCATAAATAGGGGGAATAAGGAAAAAATATTTTTTAAACTTTTGTCTCATAGAATCAATAGCAAGTTCATAAATTACCACCCTCTGAAAATTGAGTAAACAAGGTAGTAAGTTCTGCAATATAAACTAAACAGTTAGAAATAGTAGGATAATATTGCCCAGATAATTCATTTGTAGTAATATGAAATTTTTCTAAAAAATCTGCAAGCATTTTAACATTAGCCCAATCCTGATTTGTAAGGTGCTCATCATCATCAGCTACACGAGCATTAAACGTTAAGTTTATTGGGTTTCTATATTCATATGCAACAACTAAACTTTCATACATGTAATTCCATCTAGTTGGACAAGGTTTATGAACCTTTCTTTCTCTTAGGCCAAATTCATCGCATCTTTTAAAATATTTTCTAAGTCTACTTCTACGGTTTGAATAAAAAAGTCAGTTAAGAGCCATTTTAACCTTTTCAATTTCAACATTCAAAATTATCATACCATCATCGACAATTAAATGGTAAATATGACTGATGATAGGCTATAATTACGTATTTTAGTCGCTTATTACACTCTAATTTACTGCACTGTAATTGAGTTCGAGCTTTAATCGCTAGTGTTTTGTTGTGTTTTATGCCTTGTAGGAGTGATTCCGAGCTATATAGATGTTATGAAATGAATTCAAGTGATTTGGAGCTTTGAAATCTGAGTAAAATCCTAAGGAATTAATCCGGGATCGTGTTTGGGGGTCAAATTTGATAGTTAAGAACAAACGAAGACTCGAGTAGGCATATTGCACATTGTCTAGTAAAATAGACATACCTTTTTTCTGCGAACTCCATTTGGGATATATAATATATGGTTGGAAAGATAACTCAAAGGGATACAATTTTTCTGTTTTACGTGTTTCCAAATTCCAAACGGAACAGGGTGAAAAATGCGGTCGAAACATCAACCGCGGACTAGGGGCAGAAACTTTTCGATATGCGCGGCCGCGCTACTCCAGACTTGAAAAACTGTCCTTTTTCACGTAGGAGAAGGTATAATTGTTTGGGGCCAACTCTACTTCGTATATATACATGGAAAAAGGATATTTTGAGTAGATTGGACATATTTTGATAGAGATTCGACCTAAGGAGGCAGAGACACAATAGGAGCAAGGCGAAGAATTCTTCTACGAGTTTTTCCTTCCTCTTCCTATTTTTCATTGTTGGTTATGACTCTTACTATTGTATTTTTTTACATACTTTTTGTTGATACCCAATTTTTTCTCGAAATTATTTTCAAACTTACATTTTACCTTCAAAATCACTTTTCATCATGAATGGTATTTCTCATAATTTTTCATATTTTTATCAATTCATTTTCCTATTTATTTAGTATTTTATATTCAATAATTATTCATAAATTATATTATAAATAATTTCAAAACGTTTCCCAGTTAAATATATTATTTTAATCCTATTCGGATTTAATTATTTCGCAAGTTAACCAATTTGGCACTATTTAGCTATAATTACACAAATTTTGCAACTTTGGCCCAATTATGCATTCATGCTATTTTAATTCTATAATTAGTCATTTTTATATACCAATATTAGTTAATTACCTTGAATTTTGTTTACTTAGCATTAATTCTATTTTTTATATAATTATTAGTTGTGTTATTAATTATTTACCTATTTTTATGGGTATTTAAAATCTGGCCACTTTTAATTTTGATTTCAACCCAATTTACCAAGACCCTTAACCCAATCACCTACCCAGCCCAAACCAATTTCCTACCCGGTCCAACCCCGAACCAATCTGAGTCGTTGATAGAATTAGATCAACGACCCAGATCCTTGTTACCTTAATTAATTCAAACTAACCCCCCCGACCCCTCTCATTTCTCACCGGTCCCTCATCTCTCTACTCTCTCTCTCTCTCTCTCTCTAAGTCTCTTCTAGAGACTTCCTGTCTCTTTGGGCTCCGATGAATCTCTTCGCCTTCTCCGGCCGTCTCTTCGTCGGAGACTATGAAGCTCTCACCACCCTCCTACCTCTTGTGGTTCCCTCACACCGGTGTCTTCCATATTTAAGGTCTTCAAGAGACCTGGGTTGATCCTACTACTCCCTGGGTCTGTGCTCATCATCCTCCGGCCATCTCCTGCCACCTCCGGCTGTTCAAGCAAGGTCTATGATATAGTTTGCCTTCTTGGAGTCTCTTGCTCTGTTCCTTATACTGTGGTATCAGAG
>ML289038.1:0-53631 GCA_005239495.1 Nicotiana undulata
TGCTAGATAAGTTTAAAAAATATTTCTTTCCAATTCCCCCTATTTACCTAATTGGTGCTATTTCAAACCCTACTATCAAAATGATAAAGTGTCGCCAATTAATCGGTGCTTTATATACTTATATGGATATTGGAGCAACTGAAACTCCTGATAGTGACACTTGTATTTCTGATCTACACAAATATTTACAAACTTTGTATAATTATTATGCTAACATTGTTGATGCTTCTTTGATTGTAGATGAAAATATTCCTTCAAGTAATACTTCAACATATGGAACAACTTTGGAAGATGATGATAATGTTCAAGATTATTGGATTTGGTCTACACTAGCAGAGCATCAACAAACCAGTAGCTGGAATATTGATGAACTCCTATTCTACTTGAAAAAGTCACCGGAGCCCTTCACAAAAGATTTTCTACCTCTGGGTTGGTGGAGGAGCAACTCAAATCAATTTTCTGTTCTTTCGGCCATGGCTCGAGACGTTCTAAATGTGTCTATTTCAACAGTCGCATCAGAGAGCGCATTTAGCCAAGCAAGACAGCAGCTAGGAGATACCCGTCATTCATTAGGCAGCAACGCTTTGGAAGTTCTAGTGTGCTTCAGAGATTGGATTAGATCAGAACGGCGAAATCAAGGGCGTGACGAAGTAGATGATGCGGAGGACCAAGAAATTGGAGATATAATGGTTAATGGTACCGATTATTCAACCAATGCCGGAAACCAAGAACCTCACGTTGACATGGAAGAGCTTACAAAGATGATGCAAAACATGTGATTTACTATTTCTTTTCTTTTTTTTAACAATTGTTGTAAACTTTTAATTAGCAAGTTCAAAAATTAAAAAAATCAAAAAAGAACTTGCAAATTAATTTGAAGTATTATATATTATTCAATACAAATATCAAAGTTACTTACATATTGTGAATTTTTGATATTGCATATTAGTCTTATTCAATATTTTTTAGTAGACACTTACTTTCTATTTTCCAATTTAGAATTTTAAAATTCAAATTTAAATCTTTAAACTTTTTAAACTTTAAAGTTTACACCTCAAAGTTTGAAATTTGAAATTTGAAAAGTTTGCATTTATGTTTAATGTTTTAGTTTGTTATTTTAATATTAATATATTATTAGACGTATAAGACTATAAGTACAAGTTTGAACTTTAATTTATATTTTATAATTCATATGCAAAGATTGACTCTTTTGTTTCCAAATAGGTAACTTTTATTTCCAACAATGACTCCATAGTTTGTGGCCTTCACAATAATCTCAAAGTGATTTAGGAAAATAATTCAAATACGCTAGTTGATTTAGACGCGATTAATAATAAATCATCGTGACTATGGGTACAGTTCCTGTGGCATGGTCACGATACGTAAATCTCATTCGGGTGTGCATTTCATGTGGCCCGACTATAACTTCAAACCATAACTAAAATAAACATGTTGTATATCGTGGGTAAGGTTTCCGTGGCACGATTTGCGATGTGTACAAAATAACGAGTGCGCGGCACCGCGATTTGTTTAAATAAACTCCATAATTGTCTAAAATAATTCAAAGCGGTTAAAAAGTTAAAAGACACAATAGGCTTTAAATATGTAATAAATCATATATTTAGGCCAATTATTAATAGTTGAGCGACCGTGCTAAAACCACGGAACCTGGGAATGCCTAACACTTTCTCCCGGGTTAATAGAATTCCTTACCTCGGATTTCTGTGTTTCGCAGACCGTAAATAAGAGTCAACTTTCCTCGATTTGGGACTTAAAATAAACTGGTGACTTGGGACACCATATAATTATCCCAAGTGGAGACTCTGATTGATAAAATAATCCCATTTCGATCAACGTCATTTTAATTGGAAAAACTCCCTTATGCCCCTTTGAGGGAAAAATGAGGTGTGACAGCTCTGGCGACTCTACTGGGGACAAGAACCCAGAATCTCTGGTTTAGGGTTTAGAATTCGAGCTTAGAATAGATGTTATGATTGGCTTTCATGATTGTCTGATTTTACGTGTTTGAGCCTAATGTGCTAAATGTTGCTTTTTACTGCTTTGATATTATCTGAACTGTATATAAACTGCTACGAAATCCCTCTCTTCTATCTTCTGAGGAGTGCACGCTGGCGTGACTTCTTTCTGTTAGTGTCATATCCCAATTTAGAACGAGGTTCAGACAAGTTGCAAAGCCGGATGATCTTTTGGTTACCGGTACGCTGCCCCTCCTCGGCTCGAGTTGTCCGCTCGGGTAAGCCTGGTCTAGAACAAAAACCCAGGATTAAAACTTAGAATGACAAAACCTTATGCCAGATCCCTAGTAGGAACGCTTATTTGCATCACGTGCATTTGACTTAGGGGACTCAACATAGAGGTTGGCTCCGTCTAGGACAGGTGTCCCCAAAAATAAAAGACCATTTTTATGCATTTTATGTGCTACATGATTCTTCAAGGGTAAAAGGCGTCATTTGGCGGACCAATGATGGTTGAGGGAAATGAGAAAGAAAAGAGGGTTAAGTGTGAAAATGAAGCAAGTAGGGTCCAGTTATATCTTTCTTTCGCAAATTTATTTATTTTTATTTATTTTCTTTCAAGAAAAAGAAAAAGTGAAAATAAAAAATAAAAAAAAACGTTCCCTTCATTTTGTTAAAAAACAAATATAAAAAAAAAGAGAAAAATAAAATCCAAAAAGATTTTACATGTTTTCATCATTTTTAAAAAAAAAAGAGACAAAAATGTGTTTTTTTTTACAAATCATTTTTTTTAAATTATCTCTCATATCCAATCTTCCCGAACTACGCATACCTGATTCTCGTCTTTTGGGGCGGGAGTAGGCAGCCCACATAGGGTCCGGTCTTCTTAGTGAGTCTTAGGTTCTTGGCTTCGCAGGGTCGTATCCAAATCTTGCATGTTAGCCACATTTGGCCACATAGGTTGTTTTTGCAAAATATTATTATTTTCTCAAAGTGGCATGTTATCCAATTTCTTAGAGACCTAAGTCTATAACAATGTGTCCTCTCAGTTTTAAGGTCCATCCATATGAATTTGCATGTCTAGCCACTTTTGGCCACATCAGCCATTCTTGCAAAATGAGGTTATTTTCACAAAAGTGGTTCAATGACCCTTTTCTTAGTATTTTGGGCCCACAACTAGGTTTCACTTTAATGTCCATCCTTTTGAGTTTGCATCTTTAGCCACTCCTGTCCATATCGGCCGTTTTTGCAAAATGGGTTATTTCTGCAAATTAATTTTGGGCCATGATTATTGGGAGCATGAAGTCTTTAAGCCTTAGTAAATATTTTCATGCCTTTGAGGTCACCTTTGTTGAGTTTGCACTCCTAGCCACTTTGACCACATAAGCCATTTTACAAAAATAGCCCAATCATGTCTTGCATGTGTCCAATAGGAGGTGTCTTGAGTCACTGATCTATTTAGTATTATTTTTCTCATTCAGGTATGGATACATGTGTCACAACTCGAGCATGACAGATACTCCATGACCATCGCATTTGGGAGCTTCCTTGAAGATATTTTTTTAAATATATTTTTGAGTCTATTTTATGTTGTCTTTTAATTTTTAGTTTTGTACGGTAGTATCGAGTCAGTCTGTCTAGTTAATATTGTCGAATATTTTGTTATAGTACTTCCTGTTTTGTATTTGAAAAAAACCAAAAAAAGTTATAAATGAAAAATCTAAAATATTAGTTTATTTTATTCATCCTTTTTTCAGAACTACGCTTGGTCTGATTCATGTGGAACATGATACGTAGGCAACCTACATAGGGTTCGATCAAATCATTTTTTTTAAAAAATTTAAAAAATAAAAGAAAAGAAAAGAAATAAAAATGAATTTGTGGGACACGAGAGGCAAGAAGAAAGAAAATGGTTATAATTAGAAAGAAAAGAGAGGAAGGAAAATGAACAAGCCAAGGAGTGCTAGAAAAGAAAAAGATGAGATTGAAATGAACAAAATTGGGATGATGCCAAATGACCTTGTGACTCTTGAAGTCACTCCAGAACCGTTAATTATTGCTAGGTGCATTGCACACAACGTGATGTTTTATCTGATAAATGCCCTAACGCTAACATGTTGGCTTTGTTTTGCTCCTCTTTGGTATTTTGGTTTTTATTATAACAGAGGGTGGTTAGTTTGTGGCGAGCCATCCGTACAACACAAGGTCAAATAGCAAGGTAGCCATGACTGGCAAAGAGTTGGATACATGTGTTGTTGATCCGCCTAAGGGGATTGTTGAATCAGAATCTGAGTTGAAAGAAGAGGTCCTAAGGTCGAAAGGACAGATGGTCGAAATATACCAAGCCTGGATTAGTGGGTGTCCTCCACCATTGTATCCCACTAACTACGCTGAAAGCCTTGTCACCATTCTGCCACTGTCACAAATCCAGATTCCTACTGCTGCTGATATCTCCCCACAACCTTTTCACACCCCACCTCCCAAAACCACCTCAATGGAGTTAATGAGCCACTTGGTGAAGACAATGTGATTGAAGCTGGTGAAGGTCCAGTAATTGTGATGTGCAACTCAGTGGCGAAAATCTCGAGCTTAGTAATTAGAAAACACCTCATTTCCTTGTCGGGAAGGAGTCTTGGCAGTTCATTTTGACTCTTTTCTGCTATCTGGTTATTTCGGGGTTGTAACCTAGATTTTATCTTGTTTGTTTTGGTGATTCAAACCCTTCCATCCTCTTTTGCGTTTCTCTAGAACTCTTGTTAGTTAGTTTTGTGTCTCTGAGTTTGTCATCTAGGTTTGTTTCGGTGTTGTTCAAACCCTTCCATCCCTTGGTCATATGAGACTTTGTTTTTCTGTTATTTACAGTCTTCATTTAGTTCTTTTCTTGTATATTGTTCTTTTCAGGCCAGTTCTAGTGACATGACAAGCATGCAGAGTTTTTAGCCAGATCCTGAAAGCCAATTTGATCATGGAATAATGAAACATAGTTTTGAATATGATAAAAGATGCGTTTGAGGAAACAAGTAAAGATTCACACATGTTGAGATAACCTGAAGCTTGAATTGAGTGAAATTGAGGCAACTAGTATGGGAAGTCAAGAGGTTTATGAGAGCATACAACAAGGGAATGTTTCTCAATTAATTTGAGGTAGATCAGTCAATGTTGAAATACTTTCTTCCCCATCAGGCTGAAGCAAAAGGCAAGTTCGCCCCAAATTGGTAGTGGTCGTTCATTGTAACGAGAGTGTTGTCCAATGGTGCTTTGTATTTAACAGATATAGAAGGCAAATGTGTAGATATGTCCATCAATTCTGATGCAATCAAAAGATATTATGTCTGATCTCGTTGGTTTAAATCGTGTTTGTTTGTACTTGGCATGTTTTGAAGATTGGAATGACGAAGGCATTTTATTCTGCTATCTAAACACTTTACCCTTTGTTACCCCTTTGAGCCTTATATATATTTTTTCATACCCCTCTTTTGGAATCAGTAGCAAAGTTCAGAAACACGGGCACACAAGGTAAATAAAGAAGGAAAAGAGGAAAAGATAAGAGGAAAATAGAAAGAAAAGAATGAAAAAGAGTGAAAAAAAGAAAGAAGAAAAAAAAAGAAAAGAAAAGAAAAAAGAGAGAGAAAAGTAACAACAATAAATCAATTCTTATGACATGAACTACGTTCGACCTGATTTCTTTTAAGGATACGTAGGCAGCCTCACGGTTCGGTCCCATCCAAATAAAAATTCAAAAGCCCCCAAGCAAAGAAACTAGGGCAGAAGTTGTGGCTATATAAAAGATCTGATTCCAAAAGTTGTAATTGTGAACCCACTCAATTTTTTTTGAGCCTTTATCATTTCTTTCTAACCCCATCCAAAAGCCCGCATTACGGTCCAAAGGAAGACCTTCCGACCAATATTTGAGAGTGCCAAGTCAAGCGAGACAGAGGTATGATTCACACCAGGGGAAACACTCCGGGCCGCACAAAGGAAAAATGAATAAAATGAGAGAGTGTTATTGGTGAAAACCCTCATGGGCACCGTAAGACGATGATGAGTTGAGAGAAAATTTAAAATAAGAGATTCTTATTGGTGAAAACCCTCATGGGCACCGTAAGGCGATGGTGAGCTGAGAGAAAATTTGAAACAAGAGAGTCTTATTGGTGAAAACCCTCGAGTGCATAGTAAGACAATGGTGAGTTGAGAGATGAACAAATGAGAGAAGCTTGTTGGTGAAAAACCTTCGGGACACTAAAACTTGAATGAGGCTCATGACTGTACAGAGAAATTGGATCATTGAAAGCCCGATTTTGAAGTATGAAGAGATAACATGAACTGGAAATATGATTGGTCGGACGGATTAGGCTGATCAATCAAAAATGCATGTCATGATCATTGGAGCCAATTGCTTCACTCAGATAAGTTTTTTTCCCATTCTTCTTCACATAGGTATATTTGTTCAAAATTTTCCTTCATTCCTTCTGCCAAAAATCACTTCATTGTTCTATTTGAGTCTATATTTATGGGTCTCTTTCGAGTTAGCCCTTGTTGAACAAGCAGGAAAGGATTCCAAATCCTACTGCCATCTTTTAAATTGCACAAAGCGGAGTTCGGCCAAGCACATCACAAGTGACATGATTCAAAATGAGTAGTATGGTGATAACTGAAGTTCAGGTGACAAGTTGATTCTTGAAAAATACAAATATTCGGCAACTTTCAGAATGAAAACACAATGCAACAAGTGAATGTAAGAGGTTCAGGCCATCCAGAGGTTTTGTGGTCCAGTTTCGATCAAAAGGTCAAATAATCCCTTGCTGGCCCGAAGTAGCTCATCAGAATGAAGCATGGAAGCGGCAGGAGCAGACACTCAGCAATGACGCCACAAAACTGACCACCACGTTTTCAAACTAACAAGATTTTATTTGTCTGAAACAGGGGCAAGAAAATTTGTTTGATTTGCAGGGACCCTCCATGAGGAAAGCATGGTTCAGTGGCAAGGAATTTCGTTCTTTCTACAGAGATCCTCCAGGAAGAGAGCCTGGCTCAGGTAAGTTCATTCACGCTTCTCAGGACCCTCATGAATAATGGGATTTAGGTTTCAAGTTTTCAGTACCCTCTTGAATAATGGGATTTGATTTAAGTTTTCAAGACCCTCATAGATAATGGGATTAGTTTTAAGTTTTCAGGACCCTCCTGGATAATGGGATTTAGTTTAAATTCTTAGAGATTTTGGGTAACATGATTCGATTAACATTCACAGATGAGCCCAGATACCAAACTGGGGCAGAAAAAGTCTAGATACCAAACCGGGGCAGAAAAAGTTTCTTTGTTTGTCTGTTTGTTGTAATCAAGTGCCCACCTGGAGAACAAGGGAATACAGTTTCAAGTTTTTGGCAATCAGGCTCCCACCTGGAGAACAAGGGAATACAGTTCGCGTTTTTGCAATTAGGCGCCCACCTGGAGAACAAGGGAATACAATTCAAGTTTTTGTCAATCAGGCGCCCACCTGGAGAACAAGGGAATACAGTTTCATGTTTTGGCAATCAGACACCCACCTGGAGAACAAAGGAATACAGTTCAAGTTTTTGGCAATCAGGCGCCCACCTGGAGAACAAGGGAATACAGTTAAAGTTTTGGCAATCAGGCGCCCACCTGGAGAACAAGGGAATACAGTTCGAGTTTTGGCAATCAGGCGCCCACCTGGAGAACAAGGGAATACAGTTCAAGTTTTGGCAATCAGGCGCCCACCTAGAGAACAAGGGAATACAATCCAAGTTTTGGCAATCAGGCGCCCACCTGGAGAACAAGGGAATACAATTTCAAGTTGTGGAAATCAGGCGCCCACCTGGAGAACAAGGGAATACAATCCAAGTTTCGGCAATCAGACGCTCACCTAGAGAACAAGGGAATACAGTTTCAAGTTGTTGGGTTTCAGGCGCCCAACTGGAGAACAAGGGAATACAATTCAAGTTTTGGAAATCAGGCGCCCACTTGGAGAACAATGGAATACAATTTCAAGTTTTGGCAATCAGGCGCCCACCTGGAGAACAAGGGAATACAATTCGAGTTTTGGCAATCAGGCGCCCACATGGAGGACAAGGGAATATAGTTCAAGTTGTGGAAATCAGGCGCCCACCTGGAGAACAAGGGAATACAATTCGAGTTTTGGCAATCAGGCGCCCACATGGAGGACAAGGGAATATAGTTCAAGTTGTGGAAATCAGGCGCCCACCTGGAGAACAAGGGAATACAAAATTTGTTTTCAGTATCAGGCGCCCACCTGGATAACGAGGGAGGTCATTTCAAAATTCAATTCAAGTTAGAAGTAGCAGAAGATCGCGGCAAGAATGCGAGTAGACAATCCTTGAAGACCAATAGAAGTAGTCTCGATCCAGAATTAAAAAAAAAAAAAAAAGGGAAGGGAAAATAAGAATCCAAAATGCAGAAGTAGAGGCAAGATGTGGATTTCTCAAGACATGACCGAGTCACGAGTTTTGCATATCCCGTCATGATCTGAAGAGCTGAAAAGAATGAACTAGCATCTGCAGCTAGCAAACGTCAAGGTTCAAGTCTAAAGTCGGCACGAAGCACCATTCAAGACTCAAGATCAAGCTTCAGAAGACTTATAGATAGGAATCTTGTAACTCATAGCTCATAGGCTTAGTTAGTCTTTTTATTTTTGATTTTGATGTAATAACAGGGCCGCGGACCGGAACCTTGATGGAACGACATCTCAATCGGCTCTCCACCTTGGTATCCTCCTCCCTCACTCTTCCTACCTATGAACTACACGTGGCCTGATTCCTTTATAGCCAAGGATATGTAGGCAGCTCAGATACCAGGGCTTGGTCACATTCTCCTTTTCTTTAAGTTTTTGGTCTCTCTAAATAAGGGCCAGGTCAAAAAACCCGTCTAGTCGTTCTTTGTCTGAAAACTCTTCGTATTTCAGTCAAAGAGGGGCAGCTGTAGACGTGTAATTTTTAACCCTCCCAGAGATTTTATACATTTTAGCATTTAATATTTAGTTTAGGCCTAATATCGTCATTTTAGCTAGTTTTAACTCTTTTACTTTATTTTAAGTACAAAATTAAAAAAAATACAAAAAATGAGTTTATTTTAATATTTAATTAATTAAGTTTTAATTAATATTTTTAGAATTATAATTTTTGTATCATTTTTAAAAGGAAGAGTGACTTTTTGGGTTGTAAAGTCCATTTTTTGATCTTTGGCCCAATTTCAAAAGCCCATTCTCCTTAGCCCAATACCCACTAACCTAACCCTAAAACATATACTCCTTCTTCTTAAAGACTACACCCTTACACGCTAACCGAGGGGAACATAAAAGAACACCACCAAAATCGGCCGAAAATCCCCAACTCCAAAAACATGACTGCAACTCCATTTTTTCAACCACAAGAACGACTCCATTTTCCTTAATTATCAGCAGCCCACCCTTTTATCCAACACCCAACAGACACACACACAATACAAGGCTTGAATCAGCCACAACTTACAAAAAAAAAAGAATAAGAAAGTGAGAACAAAAGAAAGAAACAGAGCTTTAAAAACGGAAGTAGCAGTTTCGGTTGTGGACGAGCTAAAACCTTTTACCAAATTCACCCAAGATTTCACTTCCGGCGTTTTCCGCAGCGGAGACACTTCTAATCGTTGAAGTTCGTTTGTTTGGAGTTCGAAATTGAGAGGTCTATTCGAGTCGAGGTTGTGGTCGAAATTTTCCGGTGAAGAGGTTCAGTCCGGGGTTTTGATTGTTGACTCGTATGCCAATTCTTGTATTCTGACGGTATTGACGTTTGGGAATTGCAATTTGAGGTTCTTCTTTAACTTCCATCTTATTAATGGTGTTACTCGTCTCTGTTAGTGCCTATTTGTATGTTAAATTTGCAACCTATCATTTTTTCTTCATCTTGTTATAGTATGGTGTTCTTGATGTTACATCGAGTTTTGGGGCGAGTTTGTCTCGTCAGTTTGTGAACTTTATTCTCAGATCTCACCACTTTGTTTTTTTTAAAGTTTAAGACATTAAAACATGGAACACTAATAAACCAATAAAGCAGTTATTACATAATGATCAATAAAGTTTTGGATTGATTTCATCAAAAGGGTTTGGAGAGTGACAAAAGCCACTGGAGATTTTCGAAATGCCATGAATTGATTTACGGCAAATGGATTCCTTGCACTAGAGTACCATATGATTTCACGAAATAGTAGTGAGGTTGGAGTACGTTAATGGTGTAATTTCTTGATGACTCCATATGCAAAGATTGACTCTTTTGTTTCCAAATCGGTAACTTTTATTTCCAACAATGACTCCATAGTTTATGGCCTTCACAATAATCTCAAAGTGATTTAGGAAATTAATTCAAATGCGCTAGTTGATTTAGGCGCGATTAATAATAAATCATCGTGACTATGGGTACGGTTCCTGTGGCATGGTCACGATACGTAAATCCCATTCGGGTGCGCATTTCATGTGGCCCGGCTATAACTTCAAACCATAACTAAAATAAACATGTTGTATATCGCGGGTATGGTTTTCGTGGCAAGATTTGCGATGTGTACAAAATAACGAGTGCGCGGTACCGCGAATTGTTTAAATAAACTCCATAATTGTCTTAAATAATTCAAAGCGGTTAAAAAGTTAAAAGACACAATAGGCTTTAAATATGTAATAAATCATATCGTTAGGCCAATTATTAATAGTTGAGCGACCGTGCTAAAACCACGGAACCTGGGAATGCCTAACACCTTCTCCCGGATTAACATAATTCCTTACACCGGATTTCTGTGTTTTTCAGACCGTAAATAAGAGTCAACTTTCCTCGATTTGGGACTTAAAATAAACCGGTGATTTGGGACACCATATAATTATCCCAAGTGGCGACTCTGATTGATAAAATAATCCCGTTTCGATCAACGTCACTCTAATTGAAAAAACTCACTTATTCCCCTTTGCGGGAAAAAAGAGGTGTGACATAAATCGGCCAAAGAAATTTGGGAAGCTTTACAAACAGCTCATGAAGGAACGACGCAAGTGAAGCAGTCTAAAATCGACATGCTCACTACTGAGTATGAACTTTTCAGGATAAGGGACGATAAATCTATACAGGATATGCATACTAGATTCACCTCCATCATTAATGAGCTTAACTCACTAGGAGAGGTCTTCCTAGAAACAAGCTAGTGCGAAAGATTTTGAGTGTTCTGCCTAGCTCCTGGGAAAGCAAAGTAAATGATATCACTGAAGCAAAAGACTTGCAAACTTTAACAATGGATGAGTTAATTGGAAATCTGAAAACATATGAGATGAAAAGGAAGAAGGATAGTGAAAGGAGAGAACCTAAGAAGGAGAATAACCTGGTTCTTCAAGTTGAAAAGAATGAATCAAGTGAAGAGGACAATGACATGGCTTATCTCACTAAGAGATTCCTGAAGATGGTTCAAAGGAACGGGGGAATACCAAGAAGAGGCAGCTCAAGCAAGCCTAGAAACTATGATTTGTGCCATAAGTGTGGTAATCTAGGACACTTCATAAAAGGCTGCCCGGTTCTGAAGCAGGATCCATACAAGCACAATTCTGACAAAGCTGCAAAGAGGAACCAGGTTCCTGACAAAAGATTCAGCAGAAAGAGTGCAACTGACAACGTTGTGAAACAGGACCTTGCTGCATGGGGAGATTTGTCAAGCGAATCAGAAGAGGAACCTGAATCAGAAAACAACTCCATGAAGGCAGTTAAGAACAAGGCCAAGGAGTACGATTCACTATTTGCTCTTAGCTCAGTTTGACGATGAAGAAAAAAATGACAAAGATGAGGTTAAATTCAGGGACGTTCAGAGAAATTTGAAGTCCTACTCTCCTAAAAAATTAATGTCATTGTCAAATGTTCTCATTAATGCTTAATACATCTTAGTTGAAGATAAGGACACCCTGACCATAGAACTAGGTGAAGTCGAACAAACTAGAGATGATCTAGTTGTGTGTGTGGTAGATTTGAAAGAAACCATAGGTGACCTTGAAAGAGAGAAAGAATCTCTAACTTGTAAAATCAACAATGTTGAAAATGAGGGAGATGACCTAGTGGTGGTGGTTGTAGACCTAAAAGAGACCATAAAAAACCTTGAAAAAGAAAAGGAAGTGCTAGAAGGAAAAACAAGAAAGATAGAAAATGAGAGAGATGATCTAACTATTGTGGTAGTAGACTTGAGAGAAACAATTGAAAATCTGAGTAATGAAAAGAACAACCTGAGTGAGAGGATTAATGCAGTTGAGCAGGAAAGATATGATCTTCTAGTGGTGATCACAGACTTAGAAGAAACTATTAAGGGACTCAAACTAGAACCTGGTGCCTCGGGAGTGGATAAAGGAAAATAAATAGCTAGTGAAAAACACATCAAGCTTGAAAAATAACTGAATGAGGTCAAAACAAGTCTGTGTTGTGAGCTTGAGAAAAATAGGCAGTTGCAAACTGAAATTGGAAATTAAAATCTGATCTAAAAAAATCTCTGAATTGGACCTTGTCCACGGATGCTGTCACTGCCATGTAATTCAACAACAGTGGAAACAGGCTGGGAATTGGGTTCCAAAACGAGAAAACTCCTTACAACCCTCACAACAAATATGTCACAGTCCCAGATAACTGGCTTTGTACTCATTGTGGAAACAACGGGCACTTCAAGGAAAGTTGCCTAGCCAGGGACAAGTCAATTCAGAAGAACAAAGTGTTTGCTGACAAGAGAAACACCAAGCAGGGATCCGGTCCTAGCAAGAAATATCAACTTCTGTCTGCATGGATTAGAAGAGCACTTATTCATCCCTTTCCTAACTACAAGGGACCCAAACTTGTTTGGGTTCCTAAGTCTAACCCTTGATTTAATCGTGCAGGGATCAGTGAGAGGAACTGGACTACAATGGATCATGGATAGCGGATGCTCAAAGCATATGACTGGAAACACCATGGATTTTATCTCATTGAAAGCCCTGCAGGGAGGAGATGTGTCCTTTGGCAATGGAAAAAGGGGATACATTCTCGGTGTTGGAAGGGTTGGAAGATCTCTGGAGCACTCAATTGAAAATGTGTACTATGTGGATGGCTTGAAATATACCCTATTGAGTGTCTCTCAAATTTGTGATAAGGGAAACAAAGTGGAATTCCTTTCCAAGGTGTGCACTGTTACTAGTTTAGTAACTGGAGAAGTGGTGTTGATAGCCAAGAGACATAGGAACATCTATGTTGCTGACTTCGAATCACTGGAAGTTGGTGAAGTGAACTACTTGAAGGCAGTTGATGATGATGCAGAGCTATGGCATAGAAGATTGGGTATGCCAACTTTTCCCTCCTGAATAAATTGATACAGAAGGACCTGGTTCGTGGTCTGCCAAACTCGAAATTCAAGGAGCACAGAGTCTGTGATGCATGTGCAAAAGGGAAACATGTGAAATCATCCTTTAAGACTAAAAAGGCTGTTAGCACTTCTAGACCTCTTGAACTCCTTCGCATGGATTTGTGTGGACCCATGAGAATTTCAAGTAGAGGTGGAAAGAAGTATATCTTCGTGATTGTGGATGACTACTCAAGATTCACTTGGACACTATGTCTTAGAACAAAAGATGAGACGTTTGAAGTATTTGTGGCTTTTGTCAAGAAAATCCAAGTGAAGATGGAATTGAAGGTAGCTTGCATCAGATTTGACCATGGGACTGAGTTTGATAATGCAAAATTTGATGAATTCTGCACTGAAAATGGAATCACGCACAACTTCTCAGCTCCCAGGACTCCTCAGCAAAATGAAGTAGTGGAAAGGAAGAACAGAACCCTGGAAGATATGGCACGAACAATGCTCATTGACAGTGGAATTGCAAAGAATTTTTGGGCAGAATCAATCAACACTGCATGCTACTTGGTGAACAGGTGCATGATCAGGTCCTTCCTAAACAAAACCCCCTATGAATTTCTCAATGGAAGAAAACCGAAGATAACTCATCTGAGAGACTTCAGATGCAAGTGCTATGTTCTGAATAATGGGAAGGATCAACTTGGAAAATTCGATGCTTAAAGTGTTGAAGGAATCTTTTTGGGATACTCTTCTCAAAGCAAAGCATACAAAGTGTACAACAAAAGAACCCAATGCGTGGAAGAGAGTGTTCATGTGCTCTTCAACGAGTCTCCCTCCTCAAATAGGGACGAAAATAGTGATGATCAAGACAATGAACCACTCCTGGTTCCTGGAGAGATATCTGATGTCTCTAATGGCAAAGATGACATGATGAGTCAAACCAAGGAGATGAGTGAAGGCAATGCAGCCTCTTCCTCCAGTCCACAGGAGGAACCTGGTACCCCCATCTCTCCTACAGAAGCTGAAGAAAGAGTTGGAGATACTGTGGAAGGCACTCCACAGGTAGCAGAACAAGAAGTGCAAGGAAACTCCTCTGATCTACCAAGTTCGTCCACACATCAAATTCAGGTCCCAAATTTGAAACATAAAAGCTCCCATCCTCTTGATAATATAATCACTCCTCTTGATTCCGGAGTCCAAACCAGATCCAAAACCAGAAACTCCCTAGCCTTCTCAGCCTTTCTATCCCAAATAGAACCAAAAAACATCAAGGAAGCTATAAAGGATGCAGATTGGATCATTGCTATGCAAGAGGAGCTTCATCAATTTGAAATAAACAGAGTCTGGCACCTGGTACCTCGACCCTCAGACAGAACTATCATAGGAACCAGGTGGGTGTTCAGGAACAAGCTGGATGAGAACGGGAAAACAACCAGAAATAAAGCAAGGCTTGTGATTCAGGGTTACAATCAAGATGAAGGGATTGATTATGATGAAACCTTTGGTCCTGTTGCTCGCATGGAAGCCATTTGGATTCTTATTGCTTTTGCATCTCATATGGAATTCACCTTATTTCAAATGGATGTTAAAAGTGCATTCTTGAATGGATATCTCAAGGAAGAAGTGTATGTCAAGAAGCCTCCTGGGTTTGAAAATCATGCTCACCCAGATTATGTCTTCAAATTGGACAAAGCCTTGTATGGTATGAAGCAAGCCCCCAGAGCTTGGTATGAGAGGCTTTCCAAATTTCTACAAGATAACGAATTCACTCGAGGAAAAATTGACAACACCCTATTTCTAAAGAAATGGAGAAGGAACCTTCTCATTGTCTAGGTATATGTGGATGATATTATCTTTGGGGATAGAACAGACTCACTGTGTAAGGAATTTTCCACTCTTATGGGTAGTGAGTTTGAGATGAGCATGATGGGGGAACTGAACTTCTTTCTGGGTCTTCAGGTGAAACAATCCACAAAGGGAACTTGCATCAGTCAGCAGAAATACATCAAGGAGCTGCTCAAGAGGTTCGACATGGAGGATTCAAAGGTGATTGATACACCTATTGCAGTGGAAACCAAGCTCGACATGGATGAATCTGGATCTCCTGTAAACCAAACAATGTACAGGGGAATCATTGGATCTCTACTCTATCTCACTGCAAGCAGGCCAGACATTGTGTTCAGTGTGGGATTATGTGCAAGGTTTCAATAAAATCCTAAGGAGTCTCATCTAAAGGCTGCCAAAAGAATCCTACGCTATCTCAAAGGCACACATGACCTAGTCCTGTACTATCCCTCAGGTGATAACTTCAATCTTGTTGGTTATACTGACGCTGACTATGCAGGTTATCTGGTGGACATTAAAAGCACTTCAGGGATGGCTCATTTTCTTGGATCCTGCCTAATCTCTTGGGGAACAAGGAAGAAAAACGCAGTGGCCTTGTCCACAGCCGAAGCAGAATATGTCGCAACTGCATCCTGTTGTGCTCAGCTGCTGTGGATCAAACAACAATTGGAAGATTTTGGAGTGTACATTGACAACGTACCACTTCTATGTGACAACACCAGTTCTCTCAACATGGCAAAGAACCCGGTCAACACAAGAGAACTAAACATATTGATGTGATACATCACTTACTCAGAGACAATGTTGAAAAGGGGCACATTTGCACGAAGTTTTGTTGTACTGAAGATCAAATTGCTGATATCTTTACCAAGGAACTGGGGAGGGAGCATTTTGAGAAGAATAGAATGGCACTGGGGCTGCTGAGACCTAATTAGGGACCTGGTCCTTCACCCTGACTATGAGAGTCACCCTCAGGTATAGATAGCTAAAGTGTTTCTAACGAAGTCTAACTCACATCAATACCGTTGTAGGTAGACACGCATGATGATTACAGACTTTAAATGTATGGCATTGTAGAACAAAAGAAGGCTGAGCAATATTTTCAAGAAAAACAGGTACGAGATCTGGTCCCTCTACCACAGGTTAGTAGTCATGTGTATTCTCTACCTTTTTCAAAAAGCAACGAAATTAATTATGCTACCACATCATCCACCTTTTCAGTAACTGAGTCTATCACGTCTATCACTCCATCCTTTTAACTCCCTTTGCACGTTATCTTTTCACCAAACGCCTACCGTCATTTGAACCTGTTCTTCTTCCCTCTCATTATTACACCCTCATATAAAACTTCCTCTTCTCTAACCGTTCATCGAACACCTTCTCTCATTTCTTTTTCTGAAAAGGCACCTTCTCCTTCCCTGAAGCTTGCCACACTCGTCAGCAATGGCCGCACAAACACACCCTCTCTCTCTCTCCTATCTCTGATCCTATCCCAGTCTCAGCAGAGGATCAGACCTCCTCTCTCCCAGAAGTCGTCGTCTTTGTACCTGACTCCTTCCCACTTCCTGCAGAAACAGAACCGTCTCCTATTCCAACACCCATTGACCCTCTTTCTTCATCTGAACTACCAAGAGAAACCCCAATCACTGATGCTTCTCCGGCCTCTGAAGCCTCAGAGGAAGACCCTGACCAGTACCTTAACTCTTCACTCCTCGATCCCTCGACTCCCATGGAATCTCCGTAAAAAGAGGCGGCTGAAAACATAATGGCCATTGCCTCTGAAAATCTTCCCTCAGACGGGGCTCCTTCTCTTCCTGATACTTAGGGAGTAGATTCCTCCTTCCTAGGGGATGAGGGGACCATGGTCCTATTTGAGTCACCTATACATGAGTCTCTGCATGATAAACCCGGTGAGGAACCTGGTTCTCCTCTCCAAAATACCCGCTAGGAACCCATCTTCTATACTCCTCCTCTAGAGTCCATCTCTTCTTTTTCTGAGCCCACAAATGAAGATGATGAGGATCAAATGGTCTTGAGTGCCCGCTTTAAACTCCGTCGGAGAGTGAGTAATCCTGAAACGTCTGTGAAGCGACCCTATACTAGGTTGCAGCAAAAGGAAGCCCTTGACTCGGCTCTTGAGAAAAGTAAGAAGAGCAGTAAGCAGAAGAAGAAGAGGTTGATGAAGGAAGGAAAAGTGGTAGTGGATGAAGCCATACCAGTTGTTGAGGTAGAAGAGGAAACTGAAGAGGAACCTAGTTTCTTGGTTGAGAGAAAGAAGTCTGTGTCTGCTGGTGTAGTTGAAAGACAAGTGAAACAGCCTATGTCACCCACAAAATGTGGTGGGAAGTCTAAGAAAAAAGAAGATGGTGAAGTGAGTGTTAAGAAGTCTGTAACTGAAGCAAGTGCCAAAGGAAAGTCTGTGCAAGTGTCTGGTAAACGAAAAAGGGAAGTGGAAACAGTAGGGGAAACTGATTCTAAGAAAGCAGTATCAAGCGGCAAAGGAAAGTGGAAAGAAAATGTTCTGAGTCAGCAAGTGTTGTGGGGTCGCATGTTTGACCCTGAGATTTTTTAAATGGATGGAATGAGCCAGCTGATGGCTATGGTTGAGTTTCAAAAATGAGAGCACCTATTCACTATGAGTGTGCCCCAAGTCTTTGAGGATGATGTGCGCGAGTTATATGCCAGGTTTTGGACCCCTACTGAGGGTCATGTGTGTGCTGTGGTGGAAGGTATTGACTTTGTGTTTGATGATGCCGCTCTGGGAACAGTTCTTAATGTTCCATCTAGGGGGTTGTCTTTAGTGGATCTTGAAAAGTATGCTTGTAAGGGAAATTTTAGGAGAGCTATCATTAAGCCGGGGACGGTCCAGCAGGGGGAACGGGTTCATAAGAAGGCCATGCTACCTCTCTACCAGTGTTTTTTTGAACTGGTGAATAAAGTCCTTCTTCCCCGTGCTGAGAGGCGCTCCATTGCTTCCAGGGCTGATCTGATCTTGATGGAAGTCCTTGACCAGTTCAAACCAATCAACCTACCTGCTCTCATGATTAAACATATGGAGACGGTTGTACACGTCAAGGATGGAAATCACGGGCTCCCCTATGGTTTTCTACTTACTCGGGTCTTTAAGTTTTACAAAGTGCCAATTAAGAATCCCCGAGTAGGGACCCGCAAGCAAACCTTTTCGAAGACCACCCTTGTGGAATGTGAGTGTTTTGAGAAGGTTGGGGGCAGCACTTCAACAATTTCTCAGCTGATCAATGCGATGAATGCTGCAAATGATGTGATCAAGAGGCTGAAGGCTCAGATTACCATTCTGGAGGCTCAATCAAGTCAAGCTGATGGGGGACTTGGTTCTGATAATTCCTCAAATGAAGAAGTTGCCCGCTTGACCAAGGAGAACTCTGAGCTCCGGCAACAGGTTGAGAACCTGCGGGAGAAACTGCCTGAGGAAAAGTCCTCTGTGATCAAGAGTCTTCTCCGGACTCTTACTGCCTCCTCCTCCAAGCCTTCCTCCTCTAGTACCCCTAGGCTTCTGTCTTCTCCAGTCTGTCTGTGATGATATGTGGTTAACCGTTTTTGTCTTTGGTTGTTTTTTTTGTGATTGGTATGTGGATAACACCTGATTTCTCCCGCCTGAAATAGTCCAAATGACGTCTTTGCTATCTCAAGCAAAGACTTCTCTATGTTTTAAATCTTTTAATGAATGAAACTCAGTCTTTTTATGATTCTCTTTAATGCCTTTCTACCTTTTTATTCTGTTTTCTATCATGTTGTGCGCACATAAAGGGCATGCGTTAGCTTTGTTGGACTTTTTTATGCTTTCTAACTGTTTGTGCCTTTTTATGATGCCAAAAGGGGGAAGTTAGTTAAGGGGGATAATTGATGGCAGGGATTAAGGTGGAAGCATACAGACAGGGGGAACTACTTGGGGATCTGGTCTCTCGTTTGTTATGAATCTGGTTATGTTAGTGTATATAACTACTCACCAATTATAAAAGTTTGTCATCATCAAAAATGGGGAAATTGATGGGTTGTATTATGTTTTGATGATCTAACAAACTTTCATGTAAAGAACCAGATAAAGGACCTGATATGTGGCCACCACAACTAGTCAGCTTTAACTCAAGAAATTCTAGACAGTGTACTGTTGAACTCATAAGGAACAACTGAGGGACCTGATCCCTTAACAGTCTCACAGACGAAAGTAAAAGTCAACTCTACAACTGTAAAAGCCGTGACAGAAAAGTGACTGCCTGCAACTGTACATGCTAAAGTGCAGTAACAGTGTATCAGTCACTTCCCATTGGTTGAAGAGTGTACTATCTAGGTATGGGCATCCTCCTTGGGATGTCCTAGGGTTATAATATCTTGTTTTGGAGACAAACAAGATATTCATTTGAGCATTTACTAAAAACATTCTCTCAAGCATTGAAGAGGGCTCTAGCATTGAAGACTCAAGTGTGTTAAGAGCAAGAAGACAACTCCACTAAGACGGACCAGTTTTACCTTGTGTCGTTAGTGTCCTTAGTTGAGTTTTAATCTTGCATTTTGTTTTTCATTGTATCCTATTCGCTTTTGTTGAAGCACTGTGTTAGGAATCTCTCAACCTTAAACCTCTTGTGTTTCTGTCGTGACTAAGTACAGTCACAAGTGAAAAGTCTTTGTAACTAGAGAGTGACAAAGTGGCTTGTAATAGGCATTACAAGTTAGTGTGTTAAAGTTTTTGTAAGAAGGTCATTACAAAGTGGCTTGTAATAGTTTGGATTACAAGTTAGTGAAGTTGAAATCCTACAAGTGTAGGTCGTGGTTTTTATCCCCTTGAGTGGGATTTTTCCACGTAAAAATTCCTTGTCATTTTTACTTGCTTTTTTAGTATATTTCTCTGAAAGAACTAGTAGAGGACCAGGTCTCTCTACAGTTTGGTGGACTCACAGAAACTATCACTCATATGTTACAAAGCTATACAAAGTCTAAATTTATACAAGTCACATAACTACTATTACTAATGATTTAGAGTTCTACTTCAAGTATAACTATTACATTGAGTTAGAGTTCTAACTCTACAATTAATACAATCTAACTAACCTAGCTTATCCTTATCCTGATTCTTACCATGATCGAGTTCTTTAACAGTAAAAGAATTAAAGTAATATATTAATAATCTACTTAATGATTCCTTTTCTTTCTTAATGATTTTCCCTTTGTGTTGGATAAATCGTCACTAACAAGTTCAAAGTTGGCATTTCAGTAACTCCATCTTAAAATCGCTTATTCGTAAATTGCGTCCTCCTATTCACAGTTTATAGAGATTTCCAATGGAGTTGTTAAAATTTCTTAAGATAATTATAGGATCGTACTTAACAATTAAGCAATACGAATCGTGGGTCTACTGGAAACAGTTTCTCTATCTCACTGTAGGGTGAAGTCTGGGGTAGTTGTTGATTGTTGTTGTACTTAACAATTAAGCATTATCTATCATTCTTATATTTTTGTTTCAGGAAATTTTTGAAAAAAAGGAATTATTAAAGCAAAGATCCACTCAATTTTTTGCAATTTGAATGACGGATATAAGTTGCATAACTAATCCAGTGTTAACTATTGTTTTTGTGGAATACTTTTCAAATTAGTTAATTGCAAACTTTAGGATAGATAGAAAATTTAAAACTATTTCATTTGTTTTTTTTAAGGAAAAAACTGTGAAGTGTTGAGAGGGATATATATATAGAGGAAATTATATAGCATTTTATAGTCGTTACATTTTAATATAGTGATACGTAGCTTGCACAATACAGCAAGACCAATTATGTTAGAAATACCAACATGAAGATCAAGAGAAACAACAAAGGATGATTTTGTTTTTCTACAGAAATTATGAGGAAGAAGCAAAATGATAATATCGTGCTAAGCTAGATTAGAAAGTCAATGACGTAACTACCTTGTCACTAATATGCAATAATTCTTTCCAAATTAAATTTTAAAAATAAAACAGTTTAAAAGTACAAGTTAAACTTTATGTTGAAAGTTGATATGCTAAAGATTTGAAGTGAAAAACCAAGATGGCTACCCCACATTGGTGCCATCTAAAATCTAGTGATCTTATCCTCTCGATATTTGGGGTATACAGCCTAATTGGTGGGGTTTCTTGACTGCCAAGAACTACAAAATTTCTTTAATCGTTTGTTGTTTGGAATAAATAATTAACTACCTTTGGGTATTCCAAAAGGTCGAGATATCACAATTTTGTTTAGAGGGCCAAATGTGACACCTTTCTAAGTTCCTTTATATTTTTTCTTTTGCAGTAGGTGAGATTTGGAAAGTTGGAACTACATAATTAGAAAGGAACTATCAAAAAGAAATAAATAATTCGATATGACCCCCAATTGGCGAAAAAATATTAAAGAATGGATGTCAAAAGAGATCATGCAAAATAATCTAGCATATGTGGTTATTAGTTAAATCTATGACTCAGGTGATCAACATTTCAACATATGGTCCCATTTACTGTAATCATGAAGTTTACATTTTCACATCACTATGATTACAGCGTGTTCATGAATTACTACTACTATAAAAAAGCACTCCCATTAACACATTGACTCTTCACCTTAATTCTCTTCCTCATTTCCTTTTCGATGAAAACCAAAATCAGTCTTATGTTATTTGCGGTCTTGTTCTTGTTCCTGCTACTACATGGGCAACTTTTGAGAGCTGCAGCTCGAGATTGTTGTGGTTCTGTCGGAGGACAATATTGGGCTAGTCCTATGACAAGGACAGGAACAAAGTTCAAATTTGAAGATCAAATTTCTGGGGAAATTAAGACAACAGAAGATTATGCTGCCTTTGATGATGTCTATAGACAACATGAAGACATTCCAAGCCCTGGTGTTGGAAACTGAACTGCAAATATCATATATCTGAGACTCAGAGCCTTCAGACAAATTTTTGTCTCGTGCGTACATAAAAGTTACTACTACAATATTTTTGTTTCGTTTTCTATATTTTACTTAATTAGCGCTTGTTCCGAGGGTAATGGGGTACTGGCCTTATCTATTATATTGTGGCCATGTATCACTTAATATATTATTTGAATCTTATGTACATTTCTACAGAAAATATATATATATGTGTGTGTGCATTTGTGATGTTTATTATTAATATATTGTTGTGCCTCGGGCCTGATTCTCAAATGGAATAAACATTACTTATGTGTACTCATGCTGCTGGTCCATTTGAGCTTTTCCTTCCATTTGCCTACTTTCCTCTCTTCTTATTATGTATGTATATTATATTTTCATGGCTTATTTTTAGGCTAAACAATTAAGTAGACGACTTATCGGGTTAATTTAAGCTTTTAGGCTGCCACAATGGACTGCATTTCCTCAATTTAAGGCCATTTTATAATGGGCCCTACCATTAGATTCTAAGGGAGTTCCACAATTGGCTGGAGCCTTCAATTTTTGTAGCCCAGTTAATCAAAACCAACTTCATTTTACTGAAATGATCCACGTTTTCCCTCCATTCTTTGATATGCTTTTTCTTCCTTGAAATCTAGTTATAATTAGTTGTGATAATAAGCTAGAAACCTAATCCAATTAAACATTTCAACGGTTGCAGTTAACAATGCAATAATATCGATTTTGTGTAATAAATTTTGTAGTGTTCGAAACCCTCGTTTTGTAGATGTTCGATATATATTAAAGATTGGGTCTTGTGCGTGAAAAGAGATTGGGCCTCAAACCTGACTTTGAAATATATGTACGAAATTGTATCCACAATTGGAGCACTTCACTTCCCTAGAACTCGTAAAAATAGCACGGGCTAGTCAGTTTTCGGATTGATCATTCAAAAATAGTCAGCATTTGCCAAATCATTGAAAAATAGCTACTATTTTCCAACAATAGAGACCGGTCCAACATAATATACTGGAGTTCGGTGCACCTGTGTATGAACTTCCAGCATATTATGCTGGAACTCCAACACGCGGAAAGTTCCAGCATAATATACTGGAGTTCGGTGCACCTGTGTATGAACTTCCAGCATATTATGCTGGAACTCCAACACGCGGAAAGTTCCAGCATAATATACTGGAGATTCGAGCACCTGTGTATGAACTTCCAGCATATTATACTGGACCGGTATACTTTGATGGAACTCCATTATATTATGCTGGAGTTCCTGTATACTTATGCTGGAATTCCATTATATTATGCTGGAGTTCCAATATACTTATGCTGGACTGGAACTCCAGTATAATATGTTGGAGTTCCAGTACTTATGCTAGAACTCTAGTATAATATACTGGAGTATTTTCCGGATTTTGGACAGCGTTTTCGATCAGATTTATCTTAATATGAAAGGTGGATAAATTTTGATTACTTTTAAAAGTGTAGTTATCTTTGAATGACCACTTATAAATTTTGAATTTCTCCCTAGAACTCTGAAGTAGAGCTTGGGCCACGAAACAAGCAGGGAAAGGATCCACCAATCCATTTTCTCACCCTTGCCCCCCTCCCCCCATAAAAAAAGACAAAAAGAAGTGTGTTTTACACGCTTGATCCTTTTTAATTATTATTTATAAAAATAGTATTATTTATTGTTTATTTCATAAAGAGTACTTTTTTTTTCATTAATAACATATTATAAAAATTAAGCTCAACATCTAATAAGTTAACTAACTCACTAATTACGGAAAGTACTTTTTTTGTCCATCTCCATTTTCCTTTTACAACATTCATCTTCTTTACTCCATTTTTTGAAAATCTGATGCATATCTAAATGCCACCTAAATCAAGATGTATTGATTTATACATCTTTTATACTCTGTATATCAAGTATCACTTTAATTCAAAATGTATTTTATGTATATAATTTTTGTATATTTATTTGTGAAGTACCATCTTATTATAAGAAATATTTTTAATGTATATTTTAAATATATTTTATATGTCAAGTGCCATTTTAATTCAGGATGTATTTTATATGTCAAGTGCCATTATATATATATATATATATATATATTGTTTTTTGTATATTTATATACAATCTTAATTAAATTTAAGATATATTTTTTTATGTATATTTCATATGCCTAAGTGTCATCTTGATTGAAGATGTATTTTTTATGTATATATTTTGTATATTTTATATGTGTTAATTCAAAGTATATTTTTATATATACGTATTGTATATATTAACGTATATTATTATCGAAGTAACATCTTTATCTTAAGAAAGGAAGAAAGAAGTAAGAGAAAAACTTAAGAAAGATAATTAAAAACAAAACGAATGGAATAAATTTAAAAAATATATTGGCTTCGGCAGAAAACAAAACTAAGAAGACGAAGAAAAAGAAGGAAAGCTAATCAATAAAGAGAAAAAAAAAAGACATGATTTTTGTACGAATAATTATTAATTTTCTATTCAAATTCCTTATGTTTAGAGATTAATAGTTAATATTCTTATTTTAATGAAACTGTGTGCTACAAATATAAATATTTTCCTGCCATATCTATAATATTAAATTTCATGCTAAGAATTTATTATATTTCTTTTAAGCTGTGACAGATATATTTTCTTTTCTTTTCTGTTTTGGCCCTCTAATAAAAAAATCTTGAGTAAGAATGCGAAAATTCCATTTCAGTAATGATGCCTACCCGGTGCATGGTCCCGCTATCATGTTTTCCAAAATATCTGGTCAAAAGAAACAATAAAATCAGACCAATAAAAGAGACACAATAATTGGTTCATCTCTTAGTTCTCTTTCGTGTACACGTAATATATTTCTATATCCACGTGTAATAAGAAGAACGAGGGGCCTAATTTACATTTTGTGTTGATTGAGATCCGTATGCAAATAAACAAGAAAGAAAAAGCATGTCCAAACAGTTTTGTCATGAGAGTTGATCATGTTTACTTGAAAGTCTTATAGTCATATTTGGATAGATATATACTTAGGGCCGTGCATAATTTGGTAAATATCGAATTATCGTGAAAATCAAAAAAATTTAGTATTCGGTATTTGATATTATGGTATATGGTTTAAGTTTTAAAAAAATAAATAATATTAGGTATGATATTTGATATTTTAAAATAAAATATCGAAATATCGATACCGTACCGAAATATATATTATATTACACAATACACATTTTATTAATTATATCATACAACAACAACAACAAACCCAGTTTGATCCCAACATGTGGAGTCTGGAGAGGGTAGTCTGTACGCAGACCTTACCCCTACCTAATGCAGGTAAATAGGTTGTTTCCAATAGACCCTCGGCTCAGAAAGGGTAAGAAGAAGAAGAAGAAGGAGAAGAAGGAGGAGGAGGAGGAGGAGGAGGAGGAGGAGGAGGAAGCAAGGAAGGAAGAAAAGAAAAGATAAACAGTATCAAATAATAGCAGCACGAATACAATACCTGAGGCAAACAGAACCACACACCATAATAAAAATCAAAGAATATGAAGGGAAATGCATGCTACTAAGCCTATCATTGAGCACTATAAACCACCTACTAACCCTCTACCTTAATCCTCGACCTCCACACCCTCCTATCAAGTGTCATGTCCTCGGTGAGCTGAAGCAGTGCCATGTCCTGCCTAATCACTTCTCCCCAGTACTTCTTAGGCCTACCTCGACCCCTTCTCCAACTCTCCGTGGCCAACCTCTCACACCTCCTGACAGGGGCATCAATGCTTCTTCTCCTAACATGTCCGAACCATCTCAGCCGCGACTCCCGCATCTTGTCCTCCACGGAGACACTCCCACTCTGTCCCGGATAGCTTCATTCTTAATTCTATCTCGTCTGGTACACCCACACATCCATCTCAACATCCTCATCTCTGCTACTCTCATCTTCTGCACGTGGGAGTTCTTGACTGGCCAACACTCATCCCCATACAATATAGCGGGTCAAACTATCACTCGATAAAATTTACCCTTAAGTCCTAATGACACCTTCTTATCACATAGAACACCGGAAGCGAGCCTCCACTTCATCCACCCCGCCCCGATGCGATGTGTGACATCTTCGTCAATCTCCCGATTACCCTGGATAATAGACCCGAGATACTTAAAACTCACTCTCTTGGGGATAACTTGAGCATCAAACTTAACCTCTACGTCTGCATCATGGGTCTCACTGAATTTGCACTCCAAGTATTCTGTCTTGGTTCTACTAAGTTTGAAACCCTTAGACTCCAAGGTCTGTCTCCAAACCTCCAACCTCGCATTAACTCCGCTACGCGTCTCGTCAATAAACACTATATCATCGGCAAATAACATGCACCATGTCACCTCTCCTTGGATGTGACGCGATAGTACATCCATCGCCAAGGCAAACAAAAATGGGCTAAGAGCCGATCCCTGGTGCAACCCCATCACCATAGGGAAAAGGTTCGAGTCACCACCTACAGTCCTTACCCGAGTCTTAACATCATCATACATATCCTTAATCACCCTAATGTACGCTACCGAAATTCCGCTAACCTCCAAACACCTCCATAGTACCTCCCTCGGAACTTTATCGTATGACTTCTCAAGGTCAATAAACACCATATGTAAATCCTTCTTCCTTTGTACTGCTCCACTAATCTCTTTACCAAATGAATCGCTTCCGTAGTCGAACGCCCTGGCATGAATCCAAACTGATTCTCGGAAATAGACACGCACTTCCTCCTCACCCTGGCCTTTACCACTCTCTCCCAAACCTTCATAGTGTGACTCAATAACTTGATACCTCTATAATTGTTGCAATTTTGGATATCACCTTTGTTCTTGTAAATTGGAACCATCGTACTCCATCTCCATTCTTCGGGCATCTTCTTTGCCTTAAAAATAATATTAAACAACCTAGTGAGCCACTCCAAACCTGCTCGCCCCGCGCTCTTCCAGAATTTCACCGGGATTTCGTCTGGCCCCGTTGCTCTGCCTCTGCACATCCTACGCATCGCTCCTTCCACCTCCTCTACCGTAATCCGCCTACAGTACCCAAAATTCCGCCGACTCTCGGAGTGCTCCAACTCACCCAGCACAATGCAATTATCCCCCTCCTCATTCAACAATTTATGAAAGTATGTCTGTCATCTTCTCATAATGAGTGCCTCGTCCATCAACACTTTACCATCCTCATCCTTGATGCACTTGACTTGTTCTAAGTCACGGGCTTTCCTCTCCCTTACCTTGGTCAACCGGAACAACCTCTTGTCCCCACCTTTGCCCTCTAGCTCCTCGTACAAACGAGCAAATGCTGTATTCTTAGCCGTCGTAACTGCTAACTTTGCCTCTTTCTTTTCCTTTATGTAACACTACCGATACGTCTTTTTTTCCTCCTCGTTTGTACTCTCTACTAGCTTCAAATAAGTATCTTTCTTAGCTTTCACTTTACCTTGAACCTCTCCATTCCACCACCAGTCCCCTTTATGAACCTCTGGAGAACCCTTCGTGACCCCTAAAACCTCTCTAGCAGCTACCCTAATGCAATCCGCAGTCATGGACCACATACTAGACGCGTCCCCCATACTCATCCAGGCCCTCATAGCCACCAACTTCTCCCCTAACTCCTGAGCTTTGTCCTTGTTCAAGTTACCCCACTTTCTCTAAGTTTATTCTCTAAGTTTATCAATTAACTCTAAGCAAGTAACAAGACATTTCTCTAACTTTTCTCTATCTAGGTTGCATTTGCTGGTTTTGGACAAAACTTTTGTTAACAAACTTTTTAGTTTTGTATTTTTGAGTACTTTAATTAAGAATATTAACGTTTATGACTCTATGCACTTGGTACATGTTAGTATTCAAATCGAAGTTACCGATCCGAATTAACCGAAACCGAAAGGACAAAAAATCGAACCATACCGAATTTAATTAGATACGATGTTGCTATAGCATTTTACGATACCAAACCAAAATGTCTAAATACCGACCGTACCGACCGACGAACACCACCTATAAGTAAATGTTATTTGCTCTCTGATTTTTTTCCCAATAGAATCAAAAGAACTTACTCCATCGTATAAAATTGTAAATTTAAGAATAATTTCCCGAAATAGCCGGCCACCCAACCATTAAACTAAAAATAATTAGCGAAACATTTTATATAGGTATAATTTATGTATAATATATAATTATATATGATAAATACATAATCTATTTATCGGTTAGAAAAATTAAATAATAAAATTTATCACACTTATTTTTAAAAAATCCCTGAATTTAGAGCGATATTTTCGGCTACTACTTGAGTTGTACTGTAGGTTATAAATGAAAGAAGAAATAATGGTGTAAAGATGGGCTTGACAAAGTTTGTCAGGATACAGTGATAGGGCATGAAATGTCTGTACTTTACGTGTCCCTTAGTCACGTGATTAGGAATATTAGACATGGATAACACCCTTTAAAATAATAGCGAGCATAGAATTTTATTAAGGAGGAACACGAAAAAGTTAAAACTATTCAACATATATAGTATATAAATATTAAAAAACTAACCTAATTACATAATATAATTTTTGACGGAAAAACATGTGTGAGAGGCTTCCACCAATACTATTGGACTATAAAGTTTAGTCACTCACATTAAATGTTTATTCTTAACTTATTTAATAAAGGTTCCCGTATGGAAGGTAAATAGCTTGAATAATACGTAGTATGTATGTTTGATCAATCACCAGCTCCATTTTTTTGAACTATTGATAAAGCAGAAAGGAAAAAAAGGTGTTGTTTATACGTCACGTTTTTTTATAATTTTGAATTTAAGAAAATTACTTTTTAAAATTTTTATGTATAAAAGACATATTTTTTATGTGTAAAAATAAATCTCTCATGTATAAAAAAGGAAGTAGGGTCATAAAATTAAAAATAAATTTGTAAAAAAACAAAAACTAATTGACCTGAAGAAAGAGGCGTCTTACTACGAAAGAAAACTTTTGATAAGGGAAGTCACATTTATTTCTTTCTCAAGACTCACGACTCATTTTGACATGTGCACTGTGTTTGTAGTCAATTGATTTACATACCGTAAACTTGCACCTTCTATTTACGTTGTGTCAGCTTACTGTAGTTGAAAGATTAGGAAACCAAAGAAAACTCCCACGAAGAAAGATTTCAAGTATATACTATACAGGATACCGCGAATGAAACTTGGAGAAAACAAAATCTCAGCAGTACTAAAAAAGGAATTGGCACGAAAAAATTGTGTAACTAAACAAAAAAATCTGTCGTTAATCTCATTTGCTGAATAGATTAGCAACAAATTATCAAAAAAATTTGTTAGTTACAAATGATTTAGGTACAAATTAATGATGAAGTTCGTAGTAATTTCAGTTAATGAAATTATTCATGATGTAATTCACATATTCGCAGTTTATTTAATTCCAAACGTAAATTATATATACCATAGAAACTTCAATGTTCCCCTGTTTCATAGAGGGACTAAGAAAATCCTACCTAGGGGGTGTGCGTAACTTTTGTTAGGCGGCGCCCTCCTGAGATTCCTTGGAAGGGCGATGTAAGGTTAAGCAACTGATATAAGTGTAGTTGTTGTCCGCCAAATGGGGTCCCCTCCGTACGCTAGACGAGATTGTCAAAGCCGTACGGGAAAACAAATGTTAAGAGCAATTAAGAAAACAGTAATGAGAATTGAAAGAAAGCTTGATTGCATTAATTAAAGCTATTACAAAAGAAGGCAGCGCGGTGTCAAGGGGGAGAGACACCAGTACTGAGAATTGCTTGTTAGAAAGTTTTTGATTGCTTGATCCCTCTAATAATGCTTTAAAAAAAATCAAAGTTACAAAACTTGACCTAACTAAGCTAGAGAAACATAATGGAAATACATGGAATAAAACTACTCTATATTTACAAGGAAAAGGACTTAGTTTTCTACAAGGTAGAAACATGTCCGTTGTCAGCAACTTTGTCTTTGGCATCACGATCTACGCGCACGTCATTGTCTGCGCGTGGCGCTGTTGGCAGCTGCCTGCGGCTGGGCGCTAGCGAGGGATATCGGTGGGGGCGACAGAGGCACATGCACGCTTGACACTTGGAGCAGCCAACACCACAGGACCGTCCGTGGTGCTAGGCGTTGGAAGGCTTGCCAGGACGCCACGGGGCGCGTCCAAAGGGTCATGGGGCATGGCTGGAAAGCCGCCCATGACATTCTCCCCCACCTGAGTTGGTGACGTCCTCGACGCCTTACTTGCAAAATAATCTTCAATTAGGCTCTTGTAGGCTTTGAGGTTTGTTCCCCTCTCCCAAGTATTCTCCTGTGCATCACACCCTTGCCATTTCACCAAGAACTCTTGGTGATCCTTCCCGGAGGCATGAATTCCCTACCATCAAGAATAGCTTCAGCACGCCATTTCCTGGTTGAATTGGGGCCTCGAATACTGGGTATTGTGAGTTGGCTCCGTGAAGAATCCTCCATGTCTTCCCGAAAAGGTTTCAGAAGACTGACATGGAAGACGAGATGGATTTTCCACCAAGCTGGGGTATCCACCCGGTATGCAACTTTCCCAATGCGCTTTTCAATGGCAAATGTCCAATTTATTTTTGCAATAAGCGAGACAAGTATCGCTTTGAGATTTTGACCATCACTTTGTCTCCTACTTGGTATTCAACAAAGCGACGATTTTGATCAGCATGCCTCTTCATCCGCTTTTGGGCTTTGACAAGATAGCTCCGCACTGTCTCCAAATTTCGCTTCTATTCTTTTGAGAAACTCGTAATGCGAGGAGATTTTGACATGTTTGGTGCATTCACGGTGTGTGGGAGTAGCGGTTGCTGCCCGGTAACAATTTCAAAAGTTTTTTTGTTTGTACTAGAGCTCTTTTGTGAATTGAAACACAGTTGAGCCGCATCCAGAAGCTTCACCCAATTCTTCTGCGATCTGGTAACAAAGTGGCAGAGATATTCCTCCAACATACCATTGAACTGATTCGTCAGGCCATCAAATTGCTGATGAAAACTTGAGCTATGACTCAATTTTGACCAGAGGCACTTAAATAGTTGGGTCTAAAAGTTTCTAGTGAAGCGTGAATCGCGATCACTAACGATGTCTTTGGGAAGGCCCCAATATTTGATGACATGAGACAAGAAGAGTCGAGTTGTATCTTCTGCTGATATATATTGTGGGGTTGCAATAAAGGTGGCATACTTGGAAAATCGATTCACCACAACCAATATAGTTGTGAGATCTCCGACCTTGGGCAATCGGATGATGAAATCCAGAGACACGATTACCCAAGGTCTCTTTGGAACAGTTAGTGGTTCCAAGAGTCCCGCTTGTGTCAAGAAGTCGGACTTATACTTCTGGCATACTAGACAAGTCCTCACATATTGAGCGACGTCATAAGCCATTTGAGGCCAATAATATGCACGACAAAGCAATGCCATGGTACGTTCTTCGCCGGGATGCCCGGCCCATAGAGTGTCGTGACATTCCGCCAGAAGAGTCCTTCTCAGATATCCTCCTTTAGGAACATAAAGCCGGTTCCCTTTTACCTTCTAGAACCCATCCTCCATGTAGAACTGGCGAGTTTTTCTCTGTCCTACTAGATCAACCAAATACTGTGCAACAGGATTCTTGATGAGTAGATCCTGTATTTGGTCTTTTATGGTGGTAGCTACTTCGCTCCCCCTTAGGATGGAGAGTAGGCACACTGATGCTAGGTCAGCTCTCCGACTACGCGCATCAGCAACATGATTAGTCTTCCCACTTTGGTACTCCAGGTTGAAGTGAAATTCTGCTAGGAGTTCCTGCCACCGGGCATGTCGGCCATTCAGCTTTGGCTGGGTCATGAAATGACTAACATCTGTGTTGTCTGTCTTGACCATGAACGGGGATCCCGGCAAATAATGCCTCCAAAGGCGTAAACAATGAAAGACAACCATTAGTTCTTTCTCATGGGCGACATAGCGCCGCTTTGCATCCTTCAGCTTCCGGCTCTCATATGATACATGATGCCCGTCTTGTAGTAAGACCCCGCCAAGAGCATAGTTGGAAGCATCCGTTTGTACCTCGAACGGCTTGGCCAAATGAGGGAGGGCCAAGAAGGGGCTACTAGACATATGCACTTTTAATGCGTTGAAGGCCTCCACTTGCCTAGGACCCCAATCCCAAGGCCTGACCTTCTTGAGGAGTTCTGTCAATGGCACTACGATGAGGGAGTAATTTTTCACAAATCGCCGATAGAAATTGCATAGGCAAAGGAACGCCCTCAAGGCGTGGATATCCTTGGGCGGCTGCCAATCTGTGATGGCTTGAATCTTTTGCTGGTCCATTTTGATCCGCCCTTCCTTAATGACATGTTCGAGGAAGTCAATCTGTTTTTGAGCAAAGGAGAACTTGGATAGCTTTGCATATAATTCGTGCTCCCGCAACCGGGCTAGGACCTTCCGCAAGTGCTCCAGGTGTTCTTCCAGTATTTGGCTATAAACCACAATGTCTTACAAATAGACCACCACGAATTCGTCAATATGCTCTCAGAATACTTGGTTCATCAGGGTGCAAAATGTAGCTGGAGCATTAGTCAAGATGAACGACATAACAAGAAAGTCGAACGACCCATATCTTGTCACACAGGTCGTTTTGTATTCATCGCCCTCAGCAATCCGGACTTGCCAATACCCTGTCTTCAGGTCAATTTTTGTGAACACCGTTGCACTCCCCAATCTATCGAACAAGCCTGTCGTGAGTGGAATAGGATACTTGTTCTTCATAGTGATTTTATTTAGAGCCCGATAATCCACACAGAGTCATAGACTACCATCATGTTTCTTTTAGAAAGCACATGGGACCCATATGGGGACTTGGAGGGTACAATGATCCCTATGTCTAGCATCTCGATCAATTGTCTCCGAAGCTCGGTGAGTTCGGGTTGTGACATTCTATAAGGCGCCCGGGCAGGTGGCTTCGCACCCAGCACCAACTCAATCTCATGGTCCACAGTGCGCCTAGGCGGAAGTCGCTTTGGCATCTCGTGTGGCATGACGTCTTCAAACTCCAGTAGTAGCTTACGAGTGTAGGAATGGGACCCGATGAGCGTTCTACCTCTTCAATGCATAGGGTAGCCAGGAATGTAGGTTCATGTCTCTTGACTCCCCTTTTCAGTTGCAAGGCCAAGATGTTCTCAGTGGCCATCTTCATGGGCATGCACGGGATAATTCAGGGCTTGGCCCCATTTGCTCCCATCATTAGAAGAATGTCCGCATATGGTACGGGCATGGCGTTGGTTTGCCTCAAGAATTCCAGCCCAACTATCAACTCGAAGTCATCTATGATCACCACGCGCAAGTTGAATTTTCCTTCATAAGGACCCATCTTCATTGGTACTTCTTTGGCTATTCCACCCACTGGTTGAGGAGGTGAGTCGATAGCCTTGACATGACCTCTACCCTTTCCTACAACTATACCAAGGCACTCTACCTGAGTTGAGGCCAAGCAGTTGCGGGTAGCACCTGTATTTATCATCGCCCAAATGGGCTTTCCATTTACCTTCAATTCAACGAACATCAAGGTCCTCTCTTGTTTAAGAAGAGTTCCCTAATTTGTATTCTTTTTCCCTTTCTTGGTGATTGGGCAGGGGTCCTTCTTGCGGATACCAGCACTGGTTCCCGCTAATGTCTCAGTAATAGAACCAACAATTGCATTGAATGCACCGACTGGTTCAGTCTGCTTCATCATCCGTCCCATCATCAAAATCATGATGGGCATTCATCTGTGCATGTGGGCATTCATTATTCCAATGTGGCCCGCCGCGATGGCAACATTCTGAAGGGGGCTTTCTCCCCCGATCATTGTTGTTTGAGGCATCACTGTTGTTGCTTGAGGAACGAGTTTTAGATTTGGTGGCTCTCCAGTCTCCCCCACTTTTATTAGGGCCACTATTGTTAGGCTGGCCTCCTTTGTATCCCGCTCGGACAGGCGGTTGAGGCCTATCCTTTCGAGTTTCCACTTGATAGTCCCCAAGGCATTGCGCTGCTTGGATCGCCTTGGGTAGGGTATCTATCCTTTGTCTTTGCCATGCGAGCATAAGGTTTCAACCTTTCCAGGAATGTGAAAAGCTTGTCCTTGTCCCCCATATCATAGATGTTCTACATGAGTGCGAAGAATTCTCGCACGTAATCCTGCACTGATTTTGTCTGGCGGAGCTCCCGTAGTTTTCTCCTTGCATTGTACTCAACATTTTCGGGGAAGAACTGTAGGCATATGGCTGCCTTCAATTCTGCCCATGTCTCCAGAGCATCTCACCGACCTTGATGGTTTCGTACTTCACCCGCCACTAGAGTTTAGCATCACCCTGAAGATACATGGCAGCAGTTGCTACCTTCTTGGCTTCTTCTAGGCCTCCCATACCATCGAAGTACTGCTCGATGTCGAAGATGAAATTTTCCACTTTTTTAGCATTCCTAGCCCTACTGTATGGCTTTGGCTCAGGAATTTTCAGTTTTGTGCCATGGGGGCGAGGTTCACAACACCCCCGATTTGATTTCCACCTCCTCGAAGCAAGCGTTGTAGGGTAGCATTGACAACATTGAGTTGGCCTGTCAAGTTGTCTATAGTTTGCTGCATGGCAGTCACCCTGTCTGCCTCTTGTGCCATGTAGGTTAAATCCTCACTCTTGTTGGAGGCCCTCGAATTTACCAAAAATTTCGGCCGCCTCAGTGGCTGGCGTTTGCCGGTCTCCTTCAGAGTCGCGACTGATATTTTCTATATTAACTTCGGCGTAGGTCATTATACGGTCCAAGTCGTTCAACCTTTGCACTAGGCCGGTTCTTAGTTCCGGCACCGTATACACGATGGGTCGTAATACGTTAACCGTCTCTTCAAGGGACGGAATGTGGTCCCCATGATTCACCATGGTCAGAAACGGTGGTAATGTCAATGTATTCCCTCGTACGATGTCGAGCCTAGGCTCAGATACCAACTTTTATGCGGCGCCTTCCTGAGATTCCTTGGAAGGACGACGTAAGGCTAAGCAACTAATGTTAGTGCAGTTGTTGTCTGCCAAGTGATGTCCCTTCCATACGCTAGACGAGATTGTCAGAGTCGTACTGGAAAACCAATGTCAAGAGCAATTGAGAGAACAATAGTGAGAATTGAAAGAAAGCTTGATTGCATTAATGAAAGCCATTACAAAAGAAGGCAACGCAGTGTCGAGGGGGAGAGACACCAGTACAGAGAATTGCTTGCTAGAAAGTTTTTGATTGCTTGATCTCCCCTAGTAATGCTTAAAAAAAATAAACCAAAGTTACAAGACTTGACCTAACTAAGCTAGAAGAACATAATGGAAATACATGGAATAAAATTATTCTATATTTACAATGAAAAGGACTTAGTTTTCTACAAGGTAGAAACAAGTCCGTTGTCAGAAACTTTGTCTTTGGCATCACGATCTGCGCGCGTGGCGCTCTTGGAAGCTACCTGCGGCTGGGCGCTAGTGAGGGACATTGGTGGGGCGACAGAAGCACATGCGCGCTTGTCACTTGGCGCAACCAAGAACACAGGGCCGTCCGTGATGCTAGGCGTTGGGGGGCTTTCTAGAACGCCACGGGGCGCTTCCAAGGGGTCATGGGGCATGGCTGGAAAGCCGCCCATAAAAGTGTATAGGGGGTTGGTTAGTTATTTTGATTATCGTTGGACATCTAATTAAGTTGTGGTTAAGCCGTGGCTTTGTACATATTATGTTGGTAACTAATAAAAGTTAATTGTTACCAAAAAACTTCAATGTTTCGTTAGGCGGACCCATATTATATTGGTAACTAATATAAGTTAATTAGTTAGCAAAAAACACTTCAATGTTCCATGAGGCGCAGCCACATACTTGGATGTTTAAGAAAATACAATTATATTACATGGGGATAGGCGAAAAGAGGATAGTGAGAATTAAACTCACGTTTATTGTGTGAGAAATTTTCGCTGATATTGTTTGACTATAATAGTCACTCAATTAAATGTTTATTCATTTATATTTTTTTTTGCGGTCGATAATTCTGATTTATGTCTTTACCTAGTGCTAATATAATTTTGCCTAAATAATGAAGGATGGAGTTTGCTACTCCAATATTGCATTTACATTTAGACCGATTAAGCACAACAAATTAGTCTGTTCGATGGGGGATTGATTGTTATTTCATCTTTTTTAGTCTTTGCTTGTAAAGTAGATGCTACTTTGCCTTCGAGTTTAAATATTCAGCAGAAAAGACAACAAACCGTGATTTTGGTGATTTGCTGATTTTAGGGTGTCATATGTGTCTCACATTGTCCAATGTATGCATGCGTAAAGATTTAGTCAAAAAGCCAGTAATCAATCAACATATATTCCTTTTGCTTTTATCTCCGCTATGCTCCAGCGCCTGCCACTGGACTAATAGAACAATATCAACTAGTTTTACTTCTTCTTATTTAATCTTGTAATGTGTCCCAAACTTTTTTTTTAGCATCACCTTTGTCAAATTTACTTATTTCTCGTGTTAGAGTCTTCTATATGTAAAAACTTAAATACTTTAATTTATACCAGGATTTAAACATGATAATCTTACATAAAATCGATACAGATTACATACCTGAAGCGGAAGCCATAATCATGAAGCGAAAACGTTGATTGAAATTGATTTCTCGCCCCTTGCCCTAGCTTTCGTTACCGTCGCCTTTAGTGATGGAAAAGAAGAATAGAATAGGTGGTAACCCTACTAGGTGGGGGAGTACCAATTTATGGAGTAATTGATTGGTCTGGTACGTCCATCAAGTAACCGATCCGACAAACGATATTTGTCTTTAATTAAATATTGATTAAGGGTCTTAAAACTATTGGGCCACACACATGAAAATCCTACATTCTCCCAGTTTTCCTAATAATCACATAATATTAATATTTAACAATATAAACATTAGTTGCGGATAAACAAATCTCTTTATGTCCATCATATATATCATAATACAACAAACTACTAAATGCAAGCTATGACATTCATACATATTTAGTCTACATACTCCCTTCCATATACGACAACGTTAGAAACTCATCGTACCAGGTCCATAAGCTATAAAATATTATGGTCCACAATAATGTCTCATTGAGACTTATCCTGTAATATCTCAAAACAATTATATGTACACCATTATGAGAAACATGAAATCATTAATGTATATCATAAACACATAAATGTGCCACTGCTAAGCAAATTTGGGATACACTGCAAGTGACTCACGAAGGAACACCTCAGGTGAAGAGATCCAGAGGAACTCTACTGTACTCTCAGTATGAGAACTTTGCTATGATGGAAAGAGAACCATTCAAGAAATGTACAGAAGGTTCAATACACGGATAAATAAGCTAAAATCTCTTGGAAGGATTATTCTTGAAGAAGATAGGGCCGAGAAGATACTGACTAGGGTTTTTCCTATCACTTGGGAGAGAAAAATCACTGCCATCCAGGAATCAAAGAATATTGCCACTCTCCCACTGGATGAATTAATTGGAAATCTCACTGCCTATGAACTTAGGAGACAAACCATGAAGATGGATGTACCTAAGAAGGAAAGGAGTTTGGAACTCAGAATCACTAAAGGTTCTGATATGGAAGATGATGAAATGAATATGATCACCAAGTACTTCAAGAATCACATGAGGAGAGGAAAGAGTTCTTCAAAAAGTGAAAGCTATAGCAAGTCAAATTTTCCTGAGAAGCAAACCAGTGATGGCTACTACAAGTGTGAAAAGACTGATCACCACATTAAGAAATGTCCTTTGTGGGAAATTGAACGGTTGAAGGAAAGGGTTGAACGAAGGAACATGAAGAAGGAGCAAGTTCAACCGAAGAAAAGCAACAACAAAGGATCAAACAAGGCTATGGTCGCTGCTTGGGGAGAAAGCTCAGATGAAAGCTCATATGATGATGATGATGATGATAATGATGAGGATGAACGAGCACATATGACCTCTAAGAAAAGGTTAATCTGAGTTAGTACTAGAGCTAATTGATGAATCTAATGATGTAAATAACGAAAAGGAACAACTGTTTAAAGAATGTGTGATTATGAAGGCCAAGTGCAAAAACCCGGAACTTAGGGTTAGTGAAATTGTAAGTGAAAATACTGTGTTGAAGAACCAAGTTCATGAACTTGACTCAACTGTCCTAAAGCTTTGATCTGAAAATATAAAATTGAAACTAGGAACATGCAAAAATATAGTTGATCACACATAACTCACTTTAGAGGAAAATGTAGGAAAAAAGAAGGATGAATTGTACAAGAGAGATGAGCATGTAAAACTTCTAAAGGAGGATCTAAGTAAGGTCAAGTATGAGCTAGACAGAACCTGTAAATGGAATAGATCCTCCGATGCACTTCCATGGCTACAAGAATACCATAGTAGCAACACAAGAGGACTTGGCTTTAAGAACCCGACACCTAAGTGGGATCCCAAAAGCAAGTTACTCACACTTCTTGAGAACAAGATTTGAACACATTATGGTAAAACATGTCACTATAAAAGTGAATGCACTGCAAAAGAAAAGGCAAGTCAAAAGAGCAAAGTATTTGTTCAAGGGAAGAATAGGCCACCAAGTTGGTCTAAAAAGAATCAGATTCATCCTTTTGACTTTAGAAAGGGACCTAAACTAGTTTGGGTTCCTAAGACTAACCCATGATTTTCTTTTGCAGGTCCAAAAGAAAGGAAGCAACCAAATATGGTACATGGATAGTGGCTGCTCAAAGCACATGTCATGAAGCAAGAAACTGTTCCTTTCACTTGAGGACCTTAAAGGAGGTAATGTCTTCTTTGGAAATGGGAAGAAAGGTGATATCATTGGGGTTGGAAAGGCAGGTAAGACTGATTCTCACTCTATTGAGAATGTCTAATTGATAGATGGACTGAAGTACAGTCTATGAAAGTGTATCACAATTGTACGATAGAGGTAACATGATAGCATTCACCTCTAAAAAATACTTCATGATCAATCTTACCACTAACAAGATAGTTTTGTAGGGAAAAAGAGTGAACAACATATATGTTGTGGATTTGTCCACACTTTCATATAATGAACTCACTTGCTTAAGTGTGTTGGATAATGATCCCCTCCTTTGGAACAAGACACTTGGACATGCCAGTCTAAATCAACTCAACAAACTAGTCTCCAAGGACTTGATGATAAGGCTGCCTAACATTAAGTTCAAGGAAGATAAAGTTTGTGAGGCTTGTGCAAGGGGGAAGCATGTAAGATCCTATTTCAAAAGTAAGAAAGCGGTAAGCACCACCAGGACGATAGAACTGGTCCATATAGATCTTTGTGGACCAATGAGAACATTGAGCAAAAGTGGTAAGAGATATGTTATGGTGATTATTGATAATAACTATAAGTTTACTCGGACATCGTTTTTAACATCTAAAGATGAATCATTTGACATGTTCACTTATTTTATTAGAAAAACTCAGAAACAACTAGGTAATCAACTTGCATCAATTAGGTCTAATGATGACACTGAATTTGAGAATACTAAATTTGTTGAATTTTGTGATGAGCATGGCATAAATCGTAATTTTTCTGCTCCTAGGTCTCCACAACAAAATGAAGTAGTTGAAAGAAAGAATAGGACATTAGAATAAATGGCTAGGACTATGCTTCTTTCTAGTAAACTGCCCTATAGTTTTTGGGTATAATTTGAACACTGCATGCTACACCATAAATAAGTGCATGACTAGAACGCCTGTTGAGAAGACTCCCTATGAGTTACTTAAAAGAAGAAAGCCAAATATATCACATCTTAGGGCATTCGGATGCAAGTGCTATGTGCACAATAATGGTAAGGACTCCCTAGGTAAGTTTGATCCTAGAAGTGATGAGGGAGTATTCTTGGGATATTCTTCACATAGTAAAGCTTATAAGATTTATAACAAAAGAATTATGTATGTAGAAGAAAGTGTACATGTGGGTTTTGATGAAACTAACATTCTTTATGAGAGGCGGGAACATGATGATGAAGCAATTGGGCTGGTAAAAAACTCAAGTGAAACCACTGCCCATATTGAAGTTGCACCAGGAGAAGGAACATGTGATGGAAAATGTCCTTTCACCCATGGAAACTTGACAGGGGGAACTGAACAAAGAGGAACTGATCCTCAAACCTCGAGGGAACCTGTCCATAAACCTGCTGGTTTTGAAAGCTTACAAGTATCAAAGTTCTCATCCCATTGAGAACATAATTACTGATCCAACCTCTGGAATCAAAACCAGATCTTCCTTGAAGAATCTTTGTGCTTTTGATATTTTTTTATCTCTTATTGAACCTAAAAGTGTTGCTAAGGCTTTGCAGGACAAGCTGGGTGAATGCAATGCAAGATGAACTCAACCAATTTGAAAGAAGTCAAATTTGGCATCTGGTACCAAGACCCAAGGACATATCAGTAATTGTCATAAAATGGGTCTTCAGAAACAAACTTGACGAAGATGGAACAATTATAAGAAACAAGGTAAGATTTGTGATTCAAGGATATAGTCAAAAGGATGGCAGAGACTATGATGCGACTTTTGCTCTAGTTGTAAGATTGGAAGCAATTAGACTTCTTATGCCTTTGCTGATTACATGGAATTCACTCTCCATCAGATGGGTGTCGAGAGTTCCTTCCTCAATGGCTATCTAAATGAGGAAGTGTTTGTCAAGAAACCTCTAGGCTTTGAAAGCAAGGAATGTCCGAATCATGTGTACAAGCTAGACAAGGCACTTTATGGGCTCAAGCAGGCTCCAAGAGCATGGTATGAAAGATTATCAAAATTCTTGCTTGAGCATGGCTACAAGAGAGGTAAAATTCACAATAAATTATTCTTGAACAAAAAAGGTAAAAATCTCTTGGTAGTTCAGATATATGTTGATGATATAATCTTCGGAACCACTACTGATAGTTTAAGTAAAGAATTTGCTAAACTAATAGGGAATGAATTTGAAATGAGTATGATGTGTGAGCTTAATTTCTTTTTACGCTTACAAATTAAATAAAATTCAAATGGAACTATGATCCATCAACAAAAGTATGTAAAATAGTTGCTTAAAAGGTTTTAAATGGAAGATTCCAAAGAAATTGACACTCTTATAGCAATAGCCACGAAATTGGATGCAGATGAACCTGGTTCATCTGTTGATCAGAAGCTGTATAGGGGAATGATTGGTTCTTTGTTATATCTCACTGCTAGCAGACCTGTCATTGTTTTCAGTGTAGGCCTTTGTGCTAGATTTCAGGCAAATCCAAAGGAGTCTCACTTGACAGCTGTTAAGAAGATTTTGAGATACCTAAAAGGCACTACTGACCTTTGTCTATGGTATCCAAAATGTATTAATTTCAACTTAGTGGGATATGTTGATGCTGATTATGCAGGTTTCTTGTGGATAAAAAGATCACCTCAGGTATGTTACAGTTTCTTGGCTCATGTGTTGTGTCTTGGGCCCCCAAAAAGCAAAATTATGTGTCCTTATCTACTGCTGAAGTTGAGAATGTTGTTGTTGCCTCATGTTGTGCTCAATTGTTGTGGATCAAACAGTAATTGATGGACTTTGGAATTGATGTAGGTTGTGTCCTTATCTTTTGTTATAACACTAGTGCAATTAGTATGACTAAGATTCGGCTCATCACAAAAGAACTAAGCACATAGACGTTAGACATCACTTTTTGAGGGACAACTATGAAAAGGGCTTGATCACTATGGAATTTTGTGCTACTGATAAGTAAATAACTAACTTCTTCACAAAAGCTCTAAGTATAGATCACTTTGAAAGGAACATGTTAGAATTAAAGATGATTAAGATCACCTAAAAGGAACTGGTTCTAACTCAAATTGGTTAGAAAACTTATGAATTTTGTACATAATTAGATTAGATCTTGCTCAGTCTCATACTTTCACTAGTATACTCTTGTGCCATGTGCTTCAATGTCTCATTAATATCTAATGATATTATCTTTATTCTCATGGAAAATTCCGACTTACACAAGAGATTTCTTAGTGAAGAACCGGGTTCATCAAGATTACTTGGTACATACTCTCCACTCTGCATATTTTGAAATAATTATATTTGGATTGTGATCAAAAGGAGAGTCCCATTTAATCCTAACCTTCCTTGTGCTTATCCATTACAAAATGAACCAATTTCACCCAAAAAGAGTCCAAAAACGCAATAAGTGTCTAGATTCTAGGGAGAGTCCTCAACGTCTTTTCAAACTGACTCCCGGTTTGATTAGACTCTTGAGATTCTGAAAAAGCTATTATTACCCAATCAAATTATCCCTCTTTAAAATTGATTTGTCCTTAGTCGTTTATTCACTTCTAATTTACAACCGCCAAACATCTCTCTATCTTCCCCCATCTTCTAAACACACATAATCATCTTCTCTCATTCTCTAACCATCAATGGATAATATTGCTGAAAATCCCATATCACCACCCAAAGAATCCACACCCACTCCTTCAACCACACCCTCAACCACACCTATCTCTAAGAAAGAAAGATTTTGGATGCTTGCTCGCAAAGTAGTCGCTGGAGGAGAACAAATAAAAATAATCAACGAACAATTAAAGGCAAGTCAGGTAGATGAACCCCAAATATCTGAAGATTCTTTCAAGTATGCAACTGAAGAGGAAGAAATTGTTTCATCCAAAACAGAGCAGGTAACATCTGGTCCAAAAATTACATTTGAGACTCTCTAAGGTTGCAGAGAATCTGGAAAATAGGTTTGTTTTGGTAGGAACTATGGCTGGGGTTGAAAGAACTAAGTCTAGGAAATTGGGTGGTAAATATAAAAAGAAAAAAGAAAAGGAGAGTGAGGGTGCTCAAGGTGATGTGAGGGGAATGAGAAAAGGAGTGGCTGAATTTTCACCCACTCATGTTGGTTTGACTGAAGAAACACGAGCTATGTTAGTATGGAGTGAGGAATCTGCTAGAGAAGAAGAAAGTTTGAGAGAAAAAATGGGAAGTGGATCTAGAGAAGTTGTTGAGGGGTTTTTTAGATTGGGGAAGAATGTTCAAGAACTTGTTTCAACAGTAAAAGAACCCCTCGAAGACCTACCGAAACACGTTTCTGACAGATATAATCCATAAAGGAAGAATATTTCAAGAGTTAAAATTCCTAGAACTGCTAGGGAAAACAAGAAGAGAAAGGCTTCCTCTTCTATCCATGTAGAGACTCCCCCCTACAAGAGTAAGAGCTACAAGGAGTCCGAAGAAGCAGAGTGATGCTGAATTTGAGAAGGCCTGGAAAGAAAGTAAAAGAAAAGATGCCGCAAAGGGAAAGTGGAAGGTGGTTGAGCCTATTGAGGCAGTTGAAATTGATGAGATGAACCTGGTCCTTCGTGATGAAGAGGAGGCAGAAGAGGTGAAGGTTGTTACCCCAAAAGAAAAGAAAATAAAAAACAAGTCTCCTTAAAAAAACAAAGTCAGCAGAACCTTCTACCTTGGCAAAAATAACCAGGTTTGCCTTAAAGTCTAGAAAAGTGAAAGTAGTAGAGGAAGAAGAGAGTGAAGAAGAAAAAGAAGAAGAAGAAGAAGAAGAATCCGATACAGTGAAGGAAAAGATGGTTAAGTTTGGGAAAAGAACCATCTTGAAAGGTATACTCCTCAGGGACTTGGAGGAGGAAGGCATGATGGAGCTCCTGGAAAAGCTACAACTGCGGGGTTGGAAGGACATGGTCCTTCATATGGATGGAAAGCTTTCCAAAATTGAGATTGTAGAGTTCATGGCATTTTGTGAGATCAAAAATGACAGAGTCACCAGTGTGGTGAAAGGAGTGACTATGTGCTTCGACGACGAAGAATTGGGATAAATTTTGGGAGTACCTGCTGAAGGATACATTGATTACAAAAAGTTAAAACCGGCCTAGCCTAGAAAACCTCCCCATCTCACTTGCCATTACTAGGAAGTTTGCTGATAATGAGGAAGAGCTTCAAACCAAGGCTGTTTACAAAAGTGAGATGAAGCCAACCCATAAAGTGTTGGTTGAATTTGTTAACAAGGTTGTGCTACCCAGGCAGGAAGGAAGGCACATTGCCACATTCATGGACCTTGTCCTTATGGAATGTCTGGACAGCGGGAGGCAAATCAACTGGCCTGGGTTTATCATCCAACTTCTTGATAAGGTTCTAACTGGTACCAAAACTCATGACATACCCTATGGTTTCATTCTCACGGTTGTACTTGCTCACTTCAAGGTACCCCTCAAGAAATAGGAAGTTCTTAATAGCAAGGATCACTTTGGGGAAAATACTTTGACTGTATGTGACTATGAAGTCCACACTACTCCCAAAGAACGTGGTTTGTCCAACAAGGTACATGTGAACAACAAAGTGCGAGCTTTGGTACAAGAGAGTAGGGTTAAGGATGCTGAGATTGAGAGGCTGAAGAAGAGGCTGGTTGATGTAGAAGATGAGAGGGATGCTCTCAGGGCTGATCTTGCAAAGGAGAAGGAGAATAATGAAGGCATTCTTCATGATATGTTAAAGCTACTTCAGGACAGAAATAAAAAACCTGGTCCTTCCCAGCCTTGAAACATTCCTAACCTAGTTAGACAAACCATTGACCCGAATGGGATTTCTTTTGTTCCTTTTTGCTCATAATCCAGTATCTTTATTTTTCTTTATGCTTTGTGGTTGACTAGTATCAATGTTAATCAATTATTTTCGTGCTCTAACTGTTTGTTGATGCTTCTTAGATAGCTAATATCATTAGATTGATATATAATGCTTGACTCCATGATTGTTTTTGAAGTAGCCTCAATGGTCATGAGTAATATCTATTAAAATCAGATTATCTAACATAATTATGCAACTTTTCGATGATGCGAAAAGGGGGAAGATATGTTGTGTGCTTTTTACTTGGACTACGATGTTTATGACCTAATGAATCTTGTTCTTGATGACTTGTGACTTTATAATCGAAATTGTTCTAACATTGTGTTGGTGTCGAGCTGAGTTGAAACATGACTTATGCTTATGAGAAGCAAAGAGTTTGTCATCATCAAAAAGGAGAAATTTGTTAGCCCAAGTGAAGTTTGTTTTGATGATTGACAAAGAAACTCAAGCATGAACTAGGTCCATACACAATGTACACAGACACAGGCAGAATTCGGGCACAAGGCATGCACGTGAAGGAGATAATCTTAAGTGGTTATATCTGATATCTCCTAAACGAAAAAGCTGCACAATTGATAAAGAGAAGGGCCCCTTACTCGAGATAACTCTATCCTAGATAAGGGAGGAGTTAGAAGTTGAAGATAACTATAACTCTTCCACCAAGGAAGAGTATAGCAATAGAACTCTATTATTTCCTATTATACTAACTATATAAATTGCAGGATGTTCTCATTTTACATGTATGCACAAACGCTGAAGTTAAACGTGAGTTGAGATCAAAATAGCAAGGCATTTGCAAGCAATTATTGTGTGATTCAAGTGTGTGAACCTGAAGCTACATGAACCCAGATAGAAGAACCAATTCAAAGTGTCGGTCTTTTAATCTAATTTCATTGTAGTAGGTGTTTCAAATTGTACCTTTCAGCTTTATCTAGAAGCAATTGTACTAGGTACTCTGAGTGTAGCATTCAAGTTAGAGTTAACTTGAAGTTGTCACAACTGATAGAGGCTGGTTGTCACAAAAGGTTAGATGTAATTCTTAGGTTTACAAAGAGTTTTGTAAATGCTATTTTTGGCTCAATGACTTAGTGAAGTGTTGGGAAAAATCCTACTGGGCAGTAGGTCGTGGAGTTTTCACCTTTTGAGTCAGGTGTTTCCACGTAAAATATTTGTATTCTTTAATTTTCGCATTTAATATTCCGCAAAATGGTATAAGGAACACATAGAAGAACCAGGTCCTCTTTAGTCTGTGCATGCGAAAAATTAGACGCTACACAAATGACCTCGTATTGTGTGGTATTGAAGTCAAAACAACACTATAAGTACTTTGAAACTATATTTTATGCTTGCTTACCAAATACTAAAAAACCAGATAATTAATTCGCGCTTTGCGCGGTCAGTTATTTTCTTTTTGCAAATTTCATTGATATAAAAGATGTAAAAGTTTTTGTACCAAAAATGAAAATAGGTACATACAGATGTATAATATAAGCCATACGAAAAAAAAAAAACCACATGTACAAGAAAAAAAATAAGGCAAAAAGATAACCAACTAAATAAATCATTGCTAATCTTTTTGTAGTTTTACAATGACTGATCATTTAGGGTGTGAAATATCCTCTAACATTCGGTGAAAAGAAAAAAGGAGTCCTCTAACATTCATTCTCCTACTAATGCTCATTAAAGACTTATTTAAGACAAATAGAAAATTTTGAGATAAGTAAAAACATGAGAAAAAAAAAGATGGAATAATCAAAATTAAGTATATATGATTATAATGCAGTAGTTGAAACATTGAACAAAGATGTCCTCAAGACCATACTCTTGAGTAATTAGTGATTATTAGAGAAATGAAAAGAGGACGATTCTATAGCAAAATGTAAGGTAGTATAGAAACTCGCCAACTTAATATTCTCTACGTTACTTAATATTCAAAAATCAATAAGTAAGCTCCAATTTCAATATACATTAAACATCAAAATACTTAAAATTATAAATACAAATTTTAAAAAAAAACTAATGATAACAAATTCTGCACATTTCTTAATGTTCAAAGGCCAATTCTATTGTCTAAGACTCTAAGTGCAAAATGGATTGTGATGGCATAAAATTCATTTCTTGCACCAACTCATTAATTAAAAAAAATATTTTCAAAAATTCAGCTTACGATAAATATGTTTCACCCTTTTTACTCTTTTTGATGCTATCCAACCTCATATATGCTCTAATAAATCACGAAATCTACAAAAGCAAAATTACGTAATAAGAATTTTCTTAAGCAGAAGATAACTTTACCAAAAAGAAAATGATGGATCAATATTTCCTTTCTTTCCCTTGTTCTTGTTTCATTTTGGTGAATTCATTAGTTGGGGAAAGGAAAATTCTAAAAAGTGAAGAAGAAAGAAACCAATTTGGAGGGGAAATATGGCCGTGGATACGGTAGGAGAATTAGGGAATTAGGCCATTGATATTCTTTTACTTCTCAAGTTTTGAATTTTACGATCCCTTCGATTTGAATTTCCTTATATAGAAACAATAAGAAAAAGAATGGTAGAAATTATTGCCAGCAACTTCGCCGGCAAATCACTCTAGTCAGTCTATGTATTCCAACTGGTGAAAGCCCTCTCACTCCCTTCAAGCACTTCCAGTCTTGTTTAAATATCGTCAAAATTCAAGAGTAAAAAACATTCTCTATAAAAGCTTGTTCCAAATCTGAAAAGGCTTTAACCTGAAAGTTGTTTATGGTAGAATCTTGTAGATTAAGTTTATGCATTCCAATTGGTGATCTCTGCATGGAGATTGTTTAACACATAAAGAGAACTATATATTGCACCGTTTGGCGGAAATGCGATTGTAATTTTTGACCAGACACAATTTTGGACATAGATGACCGCAAAGATTGTCGACAAAGAGAGAACTTGTTATATGAATATGTTTTAAAAGAACTAGTATTTGTATCCACACGATAATATTGTGAACTTACCATTAGTTGTTGTAGTTGCTTTATTTTGTGTAATTAAATAACTATCTCATTCAGTGCAATTATATTTCTCTTTATGTTCGCTCTGATAAATCAATTGGTTGAAATAATTGGTGAGAACATAAATATTAATAACAGACTAAAAGTCAAATGCCTGAGCTATCAGAAAAAATCTATACTTCCCATTCCTATCTACTTTAGCACAACAACTGCTAACATTGATAGAAAAAACTAAAAGGTCTATGTATTGCTTTGAAATAATTGAGATATAAGTCAAATTATAAAATTTTGAATAATTATCTTCACCGTAAGGTAACGCAATTGACATTTAATTCAGCTGATATTTGAGTAGCTTCATACATAAAACTATTATCCCCATAAAATACATTGATGTGTAATAACTTATTAGTTCCTCCTCCTCCTCCTCCTCATCCACGTCCTCGTCTCTTTCCTCGTCCTCGTCTTCTTCCTCTTCCTCGTCTTCTCTTCTTCCTCTTCCTCTTCCTCTTCCTGTTCCTGTTTCTGTTCCTGTTCCTCTTCCTCTTCTTCTTCCTCTTCCTCTTCCTCTTCCTATTTCTCCTCTTCCTCTTCCTCTTCCTCTTCTTCTTCTTCCTCTTCTTCTTCTTCTTCTTCTTCTTCTTCCTCCTATAATGACCCGATTGATCGTTTTAAGCTTTAGTGCGTCGTTCGGCGGATTGAGTCCATGAGCAGATTCACTTCAGGTATTATGACTTGTACGTGTGGTCGGAATTGAATTTCAGAAGTTCAGAGTTGATTTGGAAAAGAAAATTCTCATGTCGAAGGCTTTAAGTTGGAAGAACTTTGGCAAGGTTGGATTTATGAGTAAACAACCTCGGAATCAGGGTTTGAAGGTTCCATAAGGTTCATATGATGATATTGGAGTTGGGCGTATGTCCGGATCGGGTTTCGGATGACGCGGGAGCATTTCGGCGCCTATTGTGAGAGTTAGCATATTGGAAGAATTTCATAAATTTGGGTTGAAGTACATTCAATGTTATAGATGCCCGTTTGGGATTTCCAAGTCTGAGAATAGCTCCGTGTGGTGATTCTGGTATTGGGAGCGCGTCCGAAAGTGAATTTGGAGGTCCGTAGGTCATTTTGGAGTCGTTTGGCGAAAGTTAGAAAATTGAAGGTTTTTGAGAAGTTTGACCGGAAGTGGACTTTTTGATAACTAGGTAGGATTCCAATTTCGGAAGTTGGAGTAAGTCCATAATATTGAATGTGACTTGTGCGCAAAATTTGAGATCAATCGGACGTGATTTGATAGGTTTCGACATCGAATGTAGAAGTTTGAGGTTCTAAAGTTCATTAAGCATGAATTGGGGTGCGATCCATAATTTTGATGTTGTATGATGTGATTTGGAGGCTCGACTAAGTTCGTAATGTATTTTTGGATGTGTTGGTATAATTGGTTTAAATCTCGAGGGCCTCGGGTGGAATCCGGATGGTAAACTGATCGAGTTTGGACTTGGAAGAAGGGCTGAGGGTAGTTGTCATATGGTGTAATCGCACATGCGAGGCTTTGGACGCAGGTGCGGAGGTCGCAAAAGAGACATAGGAGCCGCACAAGCGGAGGAGGTCTCCTAGATGAAGGATCGCATGTGCAGAGTTTTTAGCCGCATCTGCGCAAGCGCATAAGCAAAGAAGTTGAGCGCAGAAGGGGAAGGGGTCTCGCACTTGCCAAGCCGCAGGAGCGGCTAATATTCCGCAGGTGCGGAAATGGCGCTGGGCAGTGAGGTTTCTTTAAAACGGGGATTTGGCCCATTTTTCTCCCATTTTCATTTGATTTGGGCGATTTTGGAGAGCTTCAAGGGGGAGATTCTCATCAAACAATAAATACATGGTTTGTATAAGGATATGAACATGGAAATTAGTAGAAATTGTGGGATTTTTGGTAGAAAACCTAGAATTTGGTATTTCGGATTTTGACCACGAATTTGGACATGAAATTGAGAATAAATTAAATATTTGATTTCAGGGTGTTATGGGTAAACTTTATCTGCGAATTTTTTTGGAATCCGGGCACGTGGGCCCTAGGGTGATTTTATCGACTTTTCAAGTGGAGTTTGGAATTTGTTTAATTGAATTATCGTGAGTATTAGAGTACATTTTTATGGGTTTGCACATTCTTGACCGTTAAATGAGAATTGACATATCCTTGGATAATTGTTCCTAAGTAAATTCTTGATTTGGTTGTTTGAATGTGTTTTATTTTGTGGGGCGGGCCGAACGCCTCAGCAGATTAAATAAATGCATCTATGGTTCACGTCGTTCGGCCCTCGACGATGCATAGTTTATATTTATATGTTGGAGCGGGTCGTATGACATCGACATTGTTTGCGCATGTTACATCTATGAAATCCATAATATTTTCTACCGCTTCATCGGATCGAAATATAAATTGTTAAATGACGAAACTAGAGATGGAAATTTTCTAAATAATAAAAGAAACGTGTACTTACTTATTGATTATTGAGCCTCCCGATGTTTCATATAATTCATGCTTAATTAGACTATCGGTATCATAATGTTAGCCCATAGTGAGTGTCGGAGTCCACACATCGTCACTACTTCTTCAGGGTTAGGTGGGATACTTACTGGGTACGTGTTGATTTACGTACTCATACTACACTTGCTGAACGTTTTGTGCGGCTGCATTTTTTATTAGCGGCTTTGCAAGAGCAAAGGCGTGTATTCATACAGAAACTTAGGTGAGCTGCACTCCCTGTTACGACTCGCAGCCAGCAGAGTCTCCTTCATAGTATTTATATTTTTTTCTTTCATGTTCAATCTTATGTGGCGCGAAGCGCTTGTTATAAATCGGGGATTGAGGAATTGTAATGGTACCATATTTTTCCACATATACTTTTAAAATACATATATACCTTCAAATAGTGCATGAGCATCAACAAGTATTATTCCATAAAAAAGAAATTAAGGGCAACCCGGTGCACTAAGCTTCCGCTACGCGCGGGGTCTGGAAAAGGGCTGAACCACAAGGGTCTATCGTATGCAGCCTTACCCTGCATTTCTGCAAGAGGCTGTTTCCACGGCTTGAACTCGTGACCTCCTGGTCACATGGCAACAACTTTCCAGTTACGCCAAGGCTCCCATTCTCAACAACAAGTATTTTTCCATAATTTTCTATAATTTTTAAAGGCTTTTAATCAATTTATTCCTGCGTTTTATTATATAAATAAATATTAATTGCATCAAAAATAATTTCATTATGATTTATTATTTAATTTTTACCATTTATATTCATATCAAGCTTTAAACATTTTATTTATAGCTATATTTGTATTCTTAGGCTATAATTGCAATATTTTGCAATAATAACACATATACGCGTAATTACATTATTTATGTAGAAAAATGACTTTTTATATTTTTATAATGCTAAGTAATTATTTAAATTATTTTCATACACAAATGACATTTTTATTATTTATTAATTATTAATTATTTTTATAAATTATTTTACTGATTTGATTGGGTATTTAAAACCTAGCCCCTTTTCTTAAATTAATTTCGAACCTAGCTTACCCATTACCCCAGTCCAACACCTAATATGCCTAACCCAATAACCCATCCCAAAACCAATGACCCAATTATTCTAATCCGGTCGCGACCCATTCAACCAACCCGCCCCACTCCCATTTTTTTAATCATGGTCGTTGATCTCCTAAGATCAACGACCCCCCTGTTAACCTGCCTTTCTAATATTAGCCCCAAACCCTAATTCCCCCCATTCCCACCTACATGCCGTCATTGAATCCTCTCAATTCGCCTCTCACCTTCTCAAACCCTAATCCGCTGTCACCCCATTTCCTCTTGATTCCTACCCAGAAATGAAATCATTTAGCGATTCCCTACCATATATGGTCCTATTTCTTTACCGTCTACTCATCTTTGATGTTACTTAACTTGTTTGCCTCAAATGGCAAGCTGATCTCGAGAGATCTGAACCAATCTGGTTCAAAATCTCTTATATGTTGGTTGTTTCCGTCTGTGTTCATCCTAATCTCTGTGAGCACGAATATTTTTTTTATCTTTCGTATCCAGGTTTGGTTCAATTTTAGTTTGTTTTAATGTTATTCTTCGACTATATTCACAATGTTACTCACAATTCCGCCTATTTTTAGTTAAATCTTTTACTTACCTAAAACTAGGGTTTTAACCCTCTTTAATCGGACCAGATCTGGTTCAATCTTATGTTTTTCTTTAATAACTCTGTCTATATTCATTTTTCACTAAAACATTTAATTCTTTACTTCTGACTTTATTGATTTTATGGCTTACCTTAAATTATGGCTTTGAACCTTTTATTTAGGGCCAGATTGTTTTGATTATGTAAATTTGTTCTCTTCTATGTTCATTCCTTGAAACATGTGACTTTTACCCTTGTTCTCTTCGCTGATTTTATGGTTTACCCCAAAATTAGGGTTTTGAAATCGCTTACTGAGATTTTAATCTTTCCTTTCTTATGTGGTACTGATATTTTCCTTATTCTGTTTAATTTACCTTGTTCTCATTATTTTCTTACCTTATTTGATCCGGCATTTGATTATTGATTAATTTTGTACCTTAATCTAAGTATTATTTGCCTTATTATACGCTGCTATGCCCTACTAATTGACTGAACTTGACTTCAATTGGTTCTAAAATTATTTTTATCCCTTATTTGTGTATGTTTGATTTATTACTTTATCTGTTTGCCTAATTGAGTACTATTTAAACTCCTTCTCCTTCCCCCCTTAGACAGACTGGAACTCTCATACTCTCTCTAAAAAACTTAAGCTTTCTCACTCTAATTCTGTGCTAATTGTCTTTGGTTTTGGCCGGTTGAACGCCAAGGCCAAGTTATTCTGGAACTTAATTGTTGTGGCATACTTACTTGCTTTCTTACTTAACTGGTATGCCCTAATCCTTTGTAATTTCATTCTCTATGCTTTGCTCTACTAGCATGTTTTAATTCCAAGTATGATTCTGTCCTTTTACATGATTCTATGACCTCATTTAGTTCTATGAGTGACACTGTTTAAGTTACTTTGAATAATATGAATCCTTTCATAGGTTAGCCTAAGGTTTAATTTGTTTCATTCACCGTTTGTTAATTCTATACATGTTCTAAACTTTGCACATTACAAACATGTAATCAGCTGGCTTGTTGGTTAAGTCATGTGCCCTGTCTGTTTAATTAACATGTCTGGTCAACTCAAATGTTTCTGCCTAATTGTTTATGTGATTAAGCCATTGTCTTAAGTACTAGCATGAGTTTTTAGCTTAGTCAGACTTCAACCTACTTGAACTATGTGTTTGAGCATCTCTTGTTTTGTTTTTTTGGTGCAGTTTTGCCTGCAACTCTGTGTTATAAACCTTGTTTCTCCTGAAATCAAACTTTTTTAAAATTTGCCCCTACTCCCTTGTATGTACTGATTTTAAAATCCCCACTCTTAGTCCCTTAGGTTCTCAACCACCCTAGTGTGAGCACTGCTCAGGGTCCATGAGACTCTTGTGAACTCTGACACACTGGGTATTGGTTTTCCAATCTCTTATGAACTATCTTCTGAATGTGTAGTTCCGGTGTGAGCATTGACCTGGGTCTCCTGAGGCCCTTGGGAACTTTGACATACTGAAAATCTGATTCTGATGTGCTATGAATCACTATGTTGTGCTTCAAAGTGGTTATGGTTGGAAGGCCTGGTTCCCAAGTTTATTTGGGCCTAATGAAGGTTCCCTATAGTGTAACTATTATTATTGTGTAATTCATTCAGTTATTCTGGGCTGTAATAACTTTGTAATAAATAGATTTGGGAATATTTAGTAAAGCTGAGGAGGCCGGGGGGGGGGGGGGGGGG